>WURV02197269.1:0-11915 GCA_011762755.2 Epimenia babai
AAACAGTGAATTCGACAAATTTTAATTAGCCTGCCCGTGGCGTTTCCCTTTCCCTATTCTTGTATGCGTTAATGTAAATGTGCTGGATTGTAATTAATTCCTCTCGTTAACAAATAGCTCGCGTGTGTTCGTTAATTATATTCAACAGCTGCCGTCTCTGCAAGGTATTATTCGGTTATTAATAAGGTTCCATAATTGAACAGACATGGCGAGCGCGATCGAAAACGTCAACAGGCTGCCTAGGAATCCGTATTACGTCGGTGAAACTCGGCACGTTTTAAAGTGAACCTCGCATCAGCCTATCTGCATTTTCATTTCAAAATCGGTATTACTGACGTGATAAACGTAACGACGATGAAGAAATTGTCGATGCATCGAATAATGGTCATTAAAAGATACGATAAAATCAACATTAGTAGCCGCATTAAAAAAAGAGAAATAATAATAATACTAAGATTATTCAATTTATTTCAACATAAGCTTTCATGTAATATGCTTCTTCTGAAGAATTAACAAGAATTATGCATTTGAGAGAAAAAGGTGTTATATACGAAAAACTTACGCCGTATATGTGTGTGCAACATCAACACGATGCATTCTGAAAACTTACACTGAGCGTAAATGTACTGAAAATTTGTCCTGTACAGTATACATACAGATAATAAACAACTCAAGTTCATTAGGTATTGTACTAAAAACACAACCTGTTCCATATTTATGCTAAAAACTTATCCCGCACCCTAAGATTATACATACTTAACCTGTCCGCTGAATGTAATAAAACTTATTTTCCAAAGTAAACTTAGTAAAAACCTATCCCATACAATAGTTGTACTAAAAACTCATCTTGAATTGTAAACGTACAAATGAAAATTCTATATCTTAATATCTCCTCTGTCGATTTGTTTTATCGTTACAAATAATTCTGGCGCGACTAAAAGACTGATATTCTGTTAGCCAAGATCGGAGACTAGACGTTCAATCAACATAAACAACTAAATTGAGACGAAACTGTTTGTGATTTAATGCACCTGCCGAGCGATTGTTCGTGCGATACCCAACGATCGTCCCCCTTGACACGCCGCTTGTTGAATGAGGACTCGAAAACGTCACAAACGCCGAGCTCTGCCTTCTGCGGAGAGCCATGACCCCCGGTGGTTTTTGCGACACCAAGCGGTACGAGAAGTGGTTGCGTAGATCGTGTAAGCTCGGCAGCAGTTCGATGATATGGTTCGACGAATCGGTTTGGTTCATGGGTACGTGAACGGTCAGAGACTGCGGAGTGACCCCGCTGTCGTGTGGCTGCTGTAGGTACACAAAGTAGCACACGGTATTTTTAACGCGTTTAGCATGTCTAACGCATCGCAACACAGTCATTCGACTACATAGAAACGTCTTTAAAACTATGAGACTCAAATGTAGGTGTATCGATAAGATGAACATGTAATCTAAGTCATCACGATATATGTCCGGATGTAGCGCGCATACGTGTCTGTATATACCGCTCGTATATACCCCGTATACACTGTATGGCAACTATGTTGTGTTGCTATGGAGGTGAGTGTATGACTAAAATATATTACTAGAAAGGGTACAATGATTAAGGACTACAGTATGTTGCTATGAAAGTTACAGTGTATGACTCAAATATCTTATTAGAAAGGGTTCAATAATTTGGGACTACAGTATGTTGCTATGGAAGTTAGTTTCTAGTTAATCATAGTAACCGTAAATTTGTAAAGTGTCTTTGATAGCCATGTGTTAAAAGGGCAATATAAATCAATGAAATTTCATTTCAAAATTTCCTTTCATTCAATTTCAGTGTATGACTAAAATATATTACTAGAAAGGTTACAATGATTAGGGACTACAGTATGTTGCTATGAAAGTTACAGTGTATGACTAAAATATGTTACTAGAAAGGTTGTAATGATAAGGAACTACCGTATGTTGCTATGAAAGTATAAGGATACTAAAAAGATTGTTTTGTTGAATGATTGTTAAAAAAGTATTTTGGAAACTTTGTTCAGCTATTCTAATGAAGCTATAGTTTATAGTTAAGTTTACCAAAGGCATGTCTTGGGGGAGACTGCGTTTGCTCCGCTGTTTCAAGGGCAGATCCCGCGTCTGCGTTTCACATGAATAGCACCCCTCGCCCGTTGGCAGTTTACCCCCAGCGGGTGCGGGTACATGCGGTAGTTTTACATCCTTGGGATAGACCCTCGGCTTCCGCTCGGTATTCCCGCTGGCTATACAGTGTCTGCGGCAAACAGCATATACCATGTATGAGAGAGACCATCCTGTTGCAAGCCTGCCAAATGTAATGTCTTCAGGATTTTTATATTGTACAAAATATCATGAGATAGCCGAAAGACTTGGTTAAGAGCTACACCATAAAGTGCAACATTTATACTGCTTGAGTAGGTTGTGATATGTCTGCATGCCTACCAATTTATGTACCTGCTTGTGGAGGTTGTATTATTTATATACCTGCTTGCAGAGTTGTATTATTTATATATCTGCTTGCAGAGTTGTATTATTTATATATCTGCTTGCGTAAGTTGTATTATTTATATACCTGCTTGCATAAGTTGTATTATTTATATACCTGCTTGCGTAAGTTGTATTATTTATATACCTGCTTGCATAAGTTGTATTATTTATATATCTGCTTGCGTAAGTTGTATTATTTATAAACCTGCTTGCATAAGTTGTATTATTTATATATCTGCTTGTGTAAGTTGTATTATTTATATACCTGCTTGCGGAATTGTATTATTTATATACCTGCTTGCTTACGTTGCATTATTTATATATCTGTTTGCGTAAGTCATATCATTTATATATCTGCTTGTGTAAGTTGTACTATTTATATATGTGCTTGCAAAGCTTGTTATTTTTTATATATCGGCTTGCCTTAGTTTGATATTCAAATACCTGTTTGTGTGGCTTGGGGTATTTATATATCTCTTTGCATTGCATGTGATTTTTATACACTTGCTTGCTTTATCAGGTATGTTACTAGGAAAGGGAAGCTCCTATAACCATACTGCTCCCAGCAATTACAAAATGCACACAAATCACTGCATTAGTCATATAAAAGAGAAATAAACATATAAATACTAATATATGTGATATATATATATATATACGAAATACGTATATTTAAATATCGGAACAAGAAAATGTGAGGCGATTAGTTAATGTTTTGACTTGGAATGAAGGGTTATTGGTTGAAGCACAAGTGCTACGAGAGTAGATTTTGGGTGGGGGATGCAAGAAGCCAGTTCTTGTGAACAGTGACCGTCGTAGTAACGATAGTACGCCGAGACTGCTCGTCTGTAGCTGAGAGGCTGTAGGGAGTCTGTTAGGTTAGGGTTGTTAATGAGGTCGATTGCTTTGTGTTGTTTACGGTCAAGGAGAGGCAGGTAAGTAGAAGCGCCACCCCAGACATAACAAAAGCATTCCGGGGTGGGACAAATTTGGGATTTATATAAGATGAGCAATTGATTCGGTAAAAAGTAACTTTTGGCACGAAATAAAAATCCTATTTTCTGAGAAGTTTTTTGGCAATATTAGTGATATGCCTGCTCAAGTCCGGTTTAAATCACTGATCCATCGAGTAATCTAGACTAGCACTGTCAACGGTTACTTAAGGTCAACAGGGGTGGTGCATCTTACCCTATTCCTCAATATATACAAGCTTACCAAATGTAATCTATACAGTATCCAAGCTAATAGTGCCACATCGTCTGTAAATCGACGGGGTAAACGTTACATACCCACGGGCAATGATCCTGTAGCCGGTTGGACAGCCACACTGGACGGTACCAGTGGACAGATCACACCCAAAACTACATCGCTCACCCCCGCATGTCCTGAAAGCTGATGAAATGAATCATTGGGCATGTAGTAAGTCACAGATGCATCCTTATAGCAGTCAGACTGCAGAATGCCGCGGAGTGGGAGTGGGGATAACTCCCCTTTATATGACAATAAACAAACATTGAATTGTGCAATGATTGAGATATAAGTAATATGGAATTCACATATACTATATCGATTTAATAATGGATTTCTAATAGTAAATGGCTCATATCAAGGTAGTGTCATGTTGTTATGATGACATCGCCCTCTGGTACATTTTTTATGATAACATCACCCTCTGGTACATTTTTTATGATGACATTAGCCTCTGGTACATTTTTTATGATGACATTAGCCTCTGGTACATTTTTTATGATGACATTACCCTCTGGTACATTTTTTATGATGACATTACCCTCTGGTACATTTTCAACTTATGTACGGGGAAACAACATGGAAATTTGAGATTTATTGAATGCTTTTGAGTCACTGAGTTCTTTTGCCCTGCTCACTTAGTCACTATCACTAGTGTGATATATCACTTAATCACTATTGCTAGTGTGATATATCACTTAGTCACTATCACTAGTGTGACATATATCACTTACTCATTGTCACTAGAGCGAAATATATCACTTAGTCACTATCACTAGCATGACATATATCAATTAGTCACTATCACTAGTGTGACATATATCACTTACTCATTGTCACTACTGCGAAATATATCACTTAGTCACTATCACTAGCATGACATATATCACTTAGTCACTATCACTAGTGTGACATATATCACTTAGTCACTATCACTAGTGTGACATATATCACTTACTCATTGTCACTAGCGCGACATATATCACTTAGTCACTATCACCAGCGTGACATATATCACTTAGTCACTATCACTAGTGTGACATATATCACTTAGTCACTATCACTAGCGCGACATATATCACTTAGTCACTATCACTAGCGCGACATATATCACTTAGTCACTATCACTAGTGTGACATATATCACTATCACTAGCGTGACATATATCACTTACTATTACTAGTGTGACATATATCACTTAGTCACTAGCACTAGTGTGACATATCATTTAGTGACTATCACTAATGTGACATATCACTTAATCACTATCACTAGTGTCATATATCACTTTGTCACTATCACTAGTGCAAGATATATCACTTAGTCACTATTATATATCACTCTGTCACTATCACTAGCGTGACAAATATCACTTACAATCACTAGTGTAACATATATCACTTAGTCACTATCACTAGCATGACATATATCACTAACACTAGTGTGGCATATAGCAGTCACTATCACTAGTGTGATATATCACTTAGCTACTCTTGATCATCGTTTTTATACTTGTATCCATTGCATCATTTGTTCGTCATTCAATCGGTTACTATCTCACCACATGGCCGCCGCACAGATGACCACAGTTGGTGGTATGCATCCTAATGGATAGCCTCTTGCAATCTCGATTTGAGGTTGCTGAACCGCGATATCGCTAGCATCGCCCTTACAGCGGGGGTAAAATCATTAGCAGTGGATAAAAAATCTTATCAAGTCATTTCTGAGACAAGATACTCCACTTTGTCCAAATGACACCGAAGAAACGTATCGCCGTATCCAGGCAGACTGGATACCTGACAAACATGATACTGGGTATAAATTAATTTATTCACTTATGAACCGTAACAACCTGCTTACCGCAGTGACCTCTCGTGATACGTAACTTGAGTATTATCAGAGCTAACCAAAGCATGATAGGTAGACATTATCGAACGTCTCTCCGCGCGGACAGGCGCACCGGTAACTACCCAGGGTATTCAAGCATCGCGCCTCACCGCACAGGTCGAGGGTCAAACACTCGTTCTTGTCTGAGAAATAATAATACACTCCGATATAAAATAGTCCGGGTAAAATAGACAAGGCCTAATTTCATGTGAGAGGACGAGTGTTGTAGAGTGTTTACAGAAATAAAAAGTTTGCAGTGTACGGGAAAAGCAAATAGTCAACAAAAACGCTAGACTCGGAAACGAAAGGTCGCGGGTTCGAAACTGCTCACAAGTTTATCCAAGTTTGCTGGAGATGACAAATTTTTAAAATGAGCAGATGCTTGGTGTCATCCTTTACAGGTGGTATGTGTAGAGCTTTTATTGGCCGATACTTGTGCTCTACAAATGTTGTACTCTACCATAACATATTAAAATCAAATAAAATGTTTTGAATACATTGCAATAATGATCGATGCAGTGACATAGAATTCAAACATATGCAATGGAGCTGGCATGACAAAACTCTATGGAAGTCACAACGTTTTTACAGGATTATGAAATATATAATACAGAATAACACAGGTATGTGTACGTCACACTGTTACGGATGAAGTGTTGATTATTGTAGAGTTATAGTACATTAACAACCTCGATAAAAATGTTTATCTCCAGAACTAAACCATTATATATGATAAGTCTTCTTAGGAATTTGTCACAGCTAACATCTATATACTGATATTGAAATTTAGAATATCGATATATCGCGATATTGCAAGGTCATATTGCTGCAACCCTAATCTCTTTGATAAATATTGCTGCAACCCTAATCTCTTTGATAAATCACAGCAAGAAAACTCCGACGTATGTTCCAATTACTTTTTATTAGTAAAAATTAACCAAGTATGCATTACGCAGATTACAACAGAATCTCTATGAAAAAGCTAGAAGCGTGACACATCATCTTTACCGGTTCCTATAAAAAGATAGCAACAGCTGAAGGGCATGGTGTAGTAGTCTTGTACCACGCGTCACCCACCCAAGCATCGGTTTGAGTAGGCGTGGCGGCGAAATCCCGGGGGACAACCGCACCTGTAACTGCCGTCAGTGTTGTCGCACTCTTCTTGCCCGCATTTCCCGTCCTTGCATTCGTCCACATCTTCAAAATAACAGCGCTCGCAAAATCAGCGTCGGATGCCCAGCACCTGACTACGTGGGGAAACTCCCACCATCGACCAGCCCTCCCCCCTCCGTCCCGCCCCCACCGAAAACTATGCTCAATAATCGAGCATTATCTAAGGAAATTAGACAATGTAAAAGGACGGCTTAGTGGGTGCAGTGACTATTTTTTGGTGGTATCTCCACCCTACCCCGATTGAGAGGGTATTTGTCAAAATAAGAAACTTCATCCTGATGTTTATGGGACAAATGCTGCGTTTAATAAACATGCATGCAAAAAGAACATTAGACAAATGCAAAACTGATTACTGCAGCCATAATCAGTGTATATTACAATGTATTCATTTAACAGTGTTACAGTCGCATGCCACACTACACTGTAAATGTATTCATGTTACAGTGTACAGTGACATGCCACACTACAGTGTAAATGTATTTATGTAACAGTGTACAGTGACATTCCACACTACACGGTAAGTGTATTTATGTAAGTGTATAGGTACAGTGACATTCCACACTACACTGTAAATGTATTCATGTAACAGTGTACAGGTACAGTGACATTCCACACTACACTGTAAATGTATTTATGTAACAGTGTACAGGTACAGTGACATTCCACACTACACTGTAAATGTATTTATGTAACAGTGTACAGGTAGTGACATTCCACACTACACTGTAAATGTATTCATGTAACACTGTACTGCCACATGCCACGCTACTCTGTAGACTACGTACTGACTTACCGATGCATCGCTTTGTCTTAGGGTCAGGGCTGTAGCCTCGGGGACACATGCAGACGTATGAACCCTCGGTGTTGTGACAGGTTCCCACACGTCCGCAGATGCCCGGTTGCTCGGTACACTCATCTATGTCTGGTAACATTGTGGTAACACAAAAAATATATCATTGGACATCATGCTGACATGAAGTTATGTCTTGGCAACATCACCTTAGATTGTGGTAACATTACAATAGATCGTGGTAACATCGCAACAGATCATGGTAACATCGCAATAGATTATGCTAACATCGCAATAAATCATGCTAACATCCTTGTAGATAATTCCAACTGCACAATAGATCATGCTAACATCACCGTAGATCGTGGTAACATCGCCATAGATCATGCTAACATCACCGTAGATCGTGGTAACATCGCCATAGATCATTCTAACATCGCCATAGATCATTCTAACATCGCCATAGATCAGTCTAACATCACCATAGGTCATGCTAACATCACCGTAGTTCGTGGTAACATCGCCATAGATCATGTTAACATCGCCATAGATCATGGTAACATCACCATAGATCATGGTAACATCACCATAGATCATGGTAACATAACCATAGATCATGTTAACATCGCCATAGATCATGCTAACAACGCCATAGATCATGTTAACATCGCCATAGATCATGTTAACATCGCAATGGATCGTGTTAACATCACCATAGATCGTGGTAACATCACCATAGATCGTGGTAACATCACCATAGATCGTGGTAACATCACCATAGATCATGCTAACACCGCAATAGATCATGTTAACATCGCCATAGATCATGGTAACATCGCCATAGATCATGCTAACATCACAATAGATCATGTTAACATCGCCATAGATCATGGTAACATCGCCATAGATCATGTTAACATCACCATAGATCATGTTAACATCACCATAGATCATGCTAACATCGCCATAGATCATGCTAACATCGCAATAGATCATGTTAACATCGCCATAGATCATGTTAACATCGCAATAGACCATGTTAACATCACCATAGATCATGCTAACATCACCATAGATCATGTGAGCATGACCATAGATCATGCTAACATCACCATAGATCATGTTAACATCACCATAGATCTTGGTAACATCAACATAGATCATGCTAACATCACCGTAGATCTTGGTAACATCAACATAAATCATGCTAACATCACCGTAGATCTTGGTAACATCACCATAGATCATTCTAACATCACCATAGATCATGGTAACATCGCCATAGATCATGTTAACATCACCATAGATCTTGGTGACATCAACATAGATCATGCTAACATCACCGTAGAACTTGGTAACATCAACATAGATCATGCTAACATCACCGTAGATCTTGGTAACATCACCATAGGTCATGTTAACATCACCATAGATCATGTTAACATCACCATAGATCTTGGTAACATCAACATAGATCATGATATCACCGTAGATCTTGGTAACATCACCATAGATCATTCTAACATCTCAATGGATCGTGGTAACATCACCATAGATTGTGGTAACATCACCTTTAAGTGTAGTAACACTGCCATACAAACAGGTAACAAATGTTATGGTAACATCACTAAACATTGTAGTGATATGATCATTAATTCTAGTAACATCACTATAAATTGTTTATAACACTGCCGTATGTACACACCATTACACATTATAAAGTGTTTCACAAATCATGTTATAAAAATGTTATTTCAGACGTATCGACGCATCATGCAGATCTATACACTCACCGATACACACATGGTCACTGCGCTGTGTGTAGCCTTTGGGACATTCACACAGGTAGCTACCCACAGTGTTCACACATTTATGGCGACATTTGTGCTGCCTAGTCTCGCATTCGTCCACATCTATATCCACACAGTGATGTATTACAGCTTCAAGAGTTACATAGCGATGGCAACAGGAATAATTATGGGGCATACGTGTGTGTATGTACCTACCTATGTACATGATGTACATGTAAAGGTGCATGAGTACATACGTACATACCTACATATTTATGTATATTCATGCTGGTATTCACCTCTTTTCTCTGCCATCATTGGCTACTTACAATGTTTCTGAATTATAGTTAGCTTTATTGATAATGGTGAGAGAGTCAAAAATGGTATCTCAACCACCAAGTCCATGACTATGTATGTATGTACGTATTTATAGGCTGATTACCGAACTAATCATTGTGATAGGCCATCATAGGCCCTTTACAATGCTAGCCTATTAACGTGGTTAACATGACAATCTGATTAGCCTCACTTACATGGGCTGTGGGAAAAACGCCTGCCCTACAGCTGCCAACCCCCATGAGTCCTTGCAAACCGTCATTTGCCAAGCTGCGCAAGCAGCCTTAAAGTGCAGGACATAAATGTCTAAGTTACATTGACAAAAATCTCTCATCACCCGGACATATCACTCAATAACCTCCTGATATTTGTTCATATCCATTTTCTGTGCATTAGTACTCCCCTACTTCATTTGATTTCTATCTACATCTGTAGCATACAACAAATACCGCTGCTATTTGCACTTGAGTTAAATCGGTGTAACGAACAGCTACATAACCGCACAAAATGATAGTAATGATGCTGATGATTCATGGTGCGCACCTCTGCATGTCCTCTGGTCCGGGTTGATCAGATATCCGCGGGGACACGAGCACCTGTAACTACCCTCGGTGTTAGTGCAGGTGAAGTCACAGACCTTCTTGTTTGTGCACTCGTTATAATCTGTAATGCCAAGAAACTCACATGACATACATTTCATTCTACATTGAGAGTACCAATTGAATATATTGAGAGACTACTTATTGAATTTATTCAGAGACTACTTATTGAATTTATTGTTAGACTATTTATTGAATTTATTGAGAGACTACTTATTGAATTTATTGTGAGACTACTTATTGAATTTATTGTGAGACTACTTATTGAATTTATTGTGAGACTACTTATTGAATTTATTGAGACACTACTTATTGAATTTACTTCCCACTAAATGTCCTTAATGCTTTATGTAACAGGAGATAGTGACAACAGTAAACTGTAAGACATAGTGAACTGGACGAACCGATGCAGTTTTTGCCGGTAATGTCAGCTTTGTAACCACGGTTGCAGATGCACTTGTAGGATCCATGCGTGTTGAGGCACCGTCCATGTACACAAGCATTAGGCAACAACAAGCACTCATCTATGTCTGTTGATCGAGAGAAAATACAAGTGTATAGGACTACATGACACGCACTCATCTATTATTGTTTCTTGAGATTCGATTAGACTTGAATATAGGTATAAGGTGAATTAGAATCAAACAACGAACAACATGCAGTTGTCTATGTTTTTTACTGACAGACTGCTGCGGTATGCCGGCAATTGTTCAATAGTTCACCAAAGTGTTTTAGCATAAAGAGGTAAAATGTTTTTAAATTCCTTAAATGGATGAGAATCAACATAGGAAATAAAAGTGGAAAGAACATAACATACAAACTTTGGGCATATATGGACATGTGGATACATATACTCATGCACGCGTGCACGCGCGCGCTCACACACACGCATGATATTTATACATAGACACATGTGGATACACACATACAATAGACCTCCGATTAACCGCCCTTCATTCTTTCGCCAACCCCCTTTCTCACCACAAAATATGTTCCCATTTCCACCTTACCTATTCATGTCATCAACAGCCACACCCGATCTCCAGCCATCCGCCATAAATTATTGCATACAAAATGGTATTTTTACCCTGCAGATTCCAATCGTGTAATGAAGTCTGCTACGCGATAACCGTCGTCTGGTTTTGGCGCACCATTGTGTCATTATGACCTTCGTCTAATGCCGTGATTACGTTGTCAACATCACACATCTTGATGTCGTAGTATAAATTCGACGGTCGAAATAGAATTATCAAGTTTAATTGAAGCAAGAGCACTATGTCTTCATAGCCAAATCAGAGAAGTGAAACACACAACTTTGTTAGCTTTTTATCCGAGGTGTAAAATGAACTCTCTGGTGTTTTGTTTGATCGCTTCGATTACTTTTAACACGACACTTTGATTGTAAATAATCATAATTGTAGATAATAAATATGCATGTAATAAATACTGTAAGGCAATATCTTGTTTACATTTTTTATATCTATGGCGGCCATCTTAGCAAACCTTGATCTCTTGCCAGCCCGCTCTCGCCACTTACCACGATGAGTTTGATTAGTCCCAATGATGATGCGAGAATGGGGGTCTACTGTATGTGCATAT
>WURV02197280.1:0-11913 GCA_011762755.2 Epimenia babai
TTTGTGTGTTTGGTAGCCGTTACTAAGGACAGGTAAAGCGCAATCCCATAATGCATCTAATGCGAAAAGGGCTTATTCTTTGCAATTATTGAGGTAGAAGTTCTTACACCGACTCATCGCACTTGTCAGCACAATTTTGTCTCAGAGTATATCCGATAAAAAAACTTTAATATCAAGACTGAAAAATTGATAAAGATTTGTATTAAAGTTACTTATTGTAATGTGGCATGAAGGCAAAATGAGTTGACTGATATTTGCATGTGGGATTTACATTTATAGAAATAAGAAAGTAACACAGAAAATTTGTTCGTTTATTCATTATGTAACAATCAGAGGTTGCAAAATCTCAAATCAGGGCACACTGGCAAGTTGGAATGGCACTATCATGGTATTTCCAATTAACGTAAATGAATGTTACATGCCCTGAATCATGCAACCTGCAACCTTCTAACAGTATTGTGCTGGTAGCTTTAATAGTGACCTTATTGATACCCTTCTTGTACCATTCATCCATCTTGCTGAAGGTTTTCATTGATTCTTTTTGAAGCCTCTGATGTTTAAGTGTCGCCTGGGTCATACCCAGATACCACGGAGCTTGCATCACATACTGTGGAATGTGGGGGTTGATGTCCCTGTAAGTGACTCAAAGAAATTATCCATTGCAGTCATACCCAGTTACCACAGGACCTGCATCTTGCACTGGTAAAAAAATTAATGTGTTGCATTCAACAATAAATTTTTTTCATTGGGCATCTGGGCAATTTTACTACTAGCCATATTATTATAACACTTGGAACCAAGTTAATTATGAATATAAAGATATAACATCACCCCGGTCACACTTAATATACTAAATTATTAATTATGTAACAAGCCAGACATAGGTAATAAAGTTATAAATCAAAGTATTGTGATTTCATTTAATCAGTCAATATTCTATACTGCTACAAAAAACAGTGCAGAATTATGAAACAACTATTTTATGGTTATTACTACCATTTATGGAAGATAATTTCCTAGGTGCAGTTGGACCAGAATCCATCATATAAAATTGCTTTACCTAATTTTTTACTGTATGTATTGCACTGAAATTTCATTGTATAGTGCTGTATACGATCATAGATAATGAAAAATAAGTCGCAGAACTATAAACATTACTGACAAAGGTTATTTGCAGTGTGTTTAATAGCTACGGTAATTAGTACACTGGAATCAAATACCATATATATATATGGTATATTTTATTTCATTTCTAGCTGGTATAGATGCACTTTATTGGCCAAAGAATGCCTTGAACCCAATCTGTCCCTAAGGTTCTGGGTAGGTCATCCATATGACATTGTCGTATTCACCATACAGATGAAATAAGTGTATTAACCATACAGATAACACTGTTGTATTGAACATTTAGACAGGGTTCACACTGGCCCTCGAAATTTAGGTGCCAAAATTTTTCCCAAATGGATTTTTTTGCACCAAATGACAAAGTGTCACCACGATTTAATTAACAACACCCGCTGTGTGTATTACTGTTACTTTATTGACTAGTTTATTTTAACAATTATCAGTTAATTAGCATGTCATGTTTCTTTTCAAAAACTCTCATTCATTCTTGGTTTCAGAGATGCCCACCACTTGAATGCTTCTTCAAAGGTAAACCTGATGGTTGATCCATCATTTTCGAATGTTGAAGCATTCAAGCAACTGCAGCATTCTGTTTTAACCATATTATGTCGTGAATACCCACTTTCACACTCTACAGTTCGCACCGATAAGAGAAATTTTTTACACAGCAGCTGCATAAATTATAGACATCGTCTAACCTACCCCATACTTGACACATACATCCTTGACTGTTAACTATGCTTGAAAACTCATTACCTCTTGTTGAAGACGATCAACATCGTCTACTCCGTATCAATGCGGATACCCACTGACAACTTTGATATCCTCCTCACTAACTCGTGTCAACAAATGAAGAGCGAATTTAGGTTTTTCACTTTGGCATCCTTCTCTTTGAAAAACCTATCTTTTAATCTACTGCCGCAGAAGTTGTACAGGCTCCCAATGATGAACAAACTGCCCAGCTTCTATACATTACTGCAGGCTGCCTCATAATATGTCTGTAAAGTAAATGTTAGCAACCCTATTTCATTAGTTTGTGGTTCTTTAAGTGAATGAATAAGCAACTGCTTGTTCTATGGTCAGAAATATCCTCCAAGACCTCAACTCTTGAGTGGAGCAAGAAATGCACCTATAAAAAGGCAATGTCATTTTTTATTAGATTTTGCTCAGTACAAAAAGCTGCTATCAGCGAGAGAATGACAGCAACAAAATAATTTGTATGTTGTTATTGGCTATGGAAATCTTGGTGTGCACTCCTTTAGCTAATATGCCCGGGTGATTCCTTACCATTGTATGCACAGCAGGTTCAAAACTTAGCCATTGAAATATTAATAAACAGAATTAACGAATCCCTGAAATTTCATGAGATACACTATTTTATCTCCCGTATCTCCACACGCAGGTGCGAGTCGGTGGACAACATAATGTTGAGACAAAAAGACTATGTATTAACTTTTTGATAAGGTTACTATTCCACATTTGCACCACACTATAACAGCATCACCGTCTGTTGATATACCCGCCATATTTCGAATATCAACTTTACTTTTGAGCACATTTAGTAAATGATCAGTAATTCTTTAAGCCGTAGCATACTGTAAGTATCTTATCGCAAATAAATACTATTAGGAGGTACACCTACCATACTCCGATTCTAGTGAGTGAATATAAAAAATGATAAATAATAAAAATTTGATGGAGATTCATTAATCGTTATACTAAAAATTTCTCGAGCTATTTCTCTTCTGAAACCCTAGTGACAGTGGTCTGAAATTCTTTAATGCTTTGGTTGGGCGTGTAGCATGTGTTGTTTATTTTAAGATCGCGTAGGGGTAGGGGCCACCTACAACAGACATGCATTTTTTTCAATAAAGATATTAGCAATCGTTATCTGGAATGTAATTACCGCGTTCTATATGGTGGTATTGGTCGGTTAAGACGCATTCAACTGGGATGTGAACCGTCTCCTCTTGACCCATGCTTACACATCGACTTACTGCATAGTTCATTAGTTTTCTTAGTTCACATAGTGTTGCATATTTATATGTAATTACTCGGAATTCAAAGTAGTCATCAGCGTAATGTAAATAAATTTGATACGCGTTACGTGTTCATAACATTTCCGAACTTAATTAGCTTGACCTAGCGGTTCATATGCTCGCTGTTCGATAGTCTCCGACCAAATTCCTTGGCCAGCGGTTCATCTGCTCGTCGTTGAAAGTGGCAACAGCCGTCACAATAGTGAGAGGGTGTGGCGGTTCATATGCTCGCAAATCATATGCTCGTACCCCCTTTATTCTTGGCCTAGGGAACTTCTCAGGGATCGTCCATGTCTTTGATGAGCTAGATCACCGCTAATGGCTGTTGGGACTAGTATAGTATTTTGTATCGTAAGACTATTGCACACTTGTAGGCGTAGGCAGATTTTGCAATACATCTGGTGGTCTTTAGTGTCATACTACAAACATGGCTTATTATGATGCCATGTGTCTTTGAGGGTGTGGTTACTGTCACAAATTAAATCGTAGAACAGTGCGTATAAAGATACCTATTACGGGGCTCTATTAGGGGTCTACTGTGCGCTTGTCCCAAGCGCGTCACTATTGTAAGATTGAGACGCGAAGCTCATTTTGGGGACATGTGGTGACGGCTTGCAGTCAATGGTGACTCGTTAACATTGCCCGACTATTACTTACATTGAGCTTTTGTGCAGCTACGCGCTGTGGCGCGAGTGTTCGCACAAAGTTTAGAGCGTCGGTCACGCAAGCTTAGTTTCGCGCGGTGGCTGTATTGTGTCGGGGCTATTCTCGTCAGTTACATTTTTGTCAGCGAGTGACATTATTTTAGTTGTTGGCTTTAGTTGTAACTAAGTCTCTGGTATATATAGTGGACGACTTATGTTGTTCGGGGCACACAGAGTAGCCTGCATCTGTGAGTTTAGTTTGCTGTGTGCCAGGCAAGGTACCCTACTTGGATGTGGTGAGGGTCTACACGTCTGGGTATTTACCGTCTAAGTTTATCTAAGGTTATGGTCTGAGTTCGGGTAGGCATCTGTTCTCCGTCTACCAGCTAGGTGGTGGTCAGCGTAAAAAGGCCCACTAGCGTCATAGTGGTTGCATTGGCGTAATATCCACCAGCTAGTATACCAAGTGTTGGGTCGCCTGGGTGGGTTGACAGGGTATAGATACGCCCTGCGAGGGCGTTGGTAGTATAATAGGATAGAAATACACTGCAGTGTATTGTGTCGATACATATATTATGTCTATTGTAGTTAACATATATAGGCAGTGTAGTCATTTATCTTATTACTGTGTGAAGTTTATTTATAATTTTCGGTCAGCGTTGACATTCATTAATATGTAACTTGTGTATTTTGCTATAATATACTTGTAACAGCAATTCGGCGTTTGTGTAATCAATTAGTCACTGTTTAAATTCACGGCGTACCTCAAACGGCCCTGTCTCGGCTCTCTCTATCTCCATATCCATATTTATTATGGCGACATAATTTTTATGGTGAGAGAGGGCTCGTGACAATGGTGTCAGGAGTGGGATCCGTTTGAGGTGCCTGTGGATCTTTTTAGTGACTACTCGATTATACATATTATAGCACTTACTATTACGGGATGACACAACAAGCATTAATCAACAATGACAGGCGCTTTTTTGTTTAGGGAGGGGACAGTATGGTTGGGTAGCATTTTGGTCAGGTTTTAGTCAGGTACGTGTCTTTGATAGCCGTGTGTTAAAATGGCACTATATATCAATATCATTTCATTTCATTCCCTTTCATTGAACTGTTGTATTGGGTTATGATTAAACCTATACGTACTTACTACTGTGTTATACAATATACAATTATTATTATTATCGTCATCGTCGTCGTCCGTCATGTTTTGGTAGGTGTGGATATTTTGATCTGCTTCGCTATTTAGTAGAAACATGTTTGTAGAGACATGATGGCTTCATGGACAGCCTGCGGGTGTACGTAAGGGGCGGGGCGGGTGGACAGGGTCTGCCTAAATACGGCGGAATCGGTGGAGATGGAGGTAATGTGTACATTGTGACAAGTGACAAAAGCAGCCTCATTAGACTGAAACAATCAGTGCCATCAAAGCGATTTATTGCAGGCGCTGGTCATAACAGCAGGTATGTTTAGATCCAGACTGATAGACATACATATATATATATATATTATAAATTTACTTACAGGTATAAAAATACTTACAGTAGATTTGACACTTTGGTCGGTAATCTTACGCCCTTCTATTACCGGGCCCCTGGATTTTCCTTTCTCTCGATGTACGCTCGTTCACGTCCCAAACTTATCTGCTCACCCAAGCCCGCGAATGCGCCAACCATAGTCCATCCAAAATGCCTAACGTACTTACAGTGTCATCCGGCACGGCAGGTCAAATAACTAACTACTCTGGACATATTTTACTTATCTACATTCTTCTCTCCTAACAAAATTCGGCACCACCCTTACTCCCACTGTCTGTACCGGCATGGAGGGTGCCGTTCGCGGGTCAGTCGGCTCTCAGTACTTGGTTCTGTAGTCTGCGTTGTTTCTTCGGGATCTTCCTCCTCCACAAGTTTATGTTCCGAATGGACAGGTGTACTGTTACATTCTATATGTTCTATATGCAGATCATGATTTCGTAAGAATTGGCATCGAAAATTTGAATTATTCTTGGCGCGAAACGTGTTTCCCTGCTGGCACTGTATAATGGTAAATGGGCCTTTCCACAACTCAGGCAACTTGGAAGGCATGCCGGGTTTGGGTGGAAAATACACTAACACCTTATCCCCTACCTTATATTTGTGGTGAACTACCCCTTTTTTACTTTGGTTAACTCGTTTCTTTTTATTTTTGATTTCTTGTTCCACAACTGTTTTGTGCGCGAAGCGGAGTTGTTCTATTAGTTTCTTGCACCACTTATCCGGAATTATGGATTTCTGATCAGTAGAAGATGTTTGTACTACAGATGGTGTATGTGGTATACGCCCGTACGTGAGAAAAAAAGGTGAGAATCTAGTAGCATCATGTACTTGTGCATCGTCATTAAAACACACAAAGAGGATTTGCTATGTAGTCTGAACCTATGGACTTACGTAGCATGTCGCCTATCATACAATTCAGGCGTTCGATCACGCCATTAGACTGGGGATGTAATGGACTTATTACTTTTTGTCGAGACCCAACTGTTGTGTCATAGTGACTAATTGGTTATTAGTGAACTCACAACCATTATCAGTAAGTATGGAGATGGGTTGTCCATGTCGACAAAAAATTTCTTTTGAGATTGTGGACGCAACAGTTTGGGTCGTTTTATCTAGAATAGCAACCATTTCTGCGGCCTTCATGGTTCAAAAACTACCAATATGTATCGGTTTCCGCTAATAGTTTCTGTATACCTATGGGACCTTCTATATCTATCGCAATTTGTTCCCACAGTTCCGGCGGTTGACTAATTATTGTCAGTTCCACTCGTGGTCGAGGGTTGGGGCCATTTGAGGATTGACATTCGTTGCAGGAGGCACAATATGAACGTATATCCTTTGTCATGGTTAGCCTAAAATATTCTTCCCTGACCAATGCTAGAGTTTTGGGTGCAGCCATATGTCCTATATTGTCATGTTTTAATTCTAACACTTGAGGTACCAGTGTTGAGGGAATAATTAATTGTTGTACTTTAATGTGTGAGACTGGGTGTGTTATGTATAAGATGCCTTCCTTGATAGTTAGTGATTCCCATAGCTTGAGCCATTTATTGACTTCGTTACTGGCCGACCGTTTAATCCCGAGCCTTTTAAGGGCCATAACTGTCTGAATGACTGGGTCCTTCATTTTCTCAGTACGGAACTACTCGAGGGTGAGGGCATTACCCGTAGATATTGGATTAATTCGTGATAGTGCATCTGCATGACAGTTCAATTTGCCAGGACGATATATAGTTTCAAAGTTGTTCAAACTCGCTAATCTCGTCAAGCCACCGAGCGTATCATCCTCATGGATCACGAGTATTCTTGAGCCACAGTAGACCGCGATGTATGTATGTATGTATTTATAGGCTGATTACCGAAGTAATTGTTGTGATAGGCCATCATAGGCCAATGCTAGCCTATTCATCTGGTTGACACGACAATCTCATTAGCCTCATTTAAATGGGGTGGGGGAAAAACACGTGTGAAAAACCCACTGAGTCGGGGCAGACAATTGACCTTTTTCCATTCACGCCACTGGTTCCAGATGTCTACATGTGAACTACATATGTCGCACACTCCGCTAAGTCTATTATAGGTCCATGTTTATTTACAATGAGACATATCGGGAAGGTAAGAAAAAAATCTGTCTTACCGTTAATTGCGTTAAGTTCTGCCGCAACTGATTAGATTTTCAATGAATTCCTAGTAGTAGTTGCATAATCTGAGGAGCTGCGTAAGTTCTTTAGTAGAAGTTGGTGTCGGCCAGTTGCGTATTACTTCCACCTTTTCTAGGTCCAGTTCTATGCATTTTTCTGAAGTAATATGACCTAGAAATTTGAGTTTCTTATTACACATATTCATTTTAGAACACTTAACAGTAAAATTAGCCGCTTGTAATCGCTTGAAGACTTCACGTAACAGACTAAAATGATGAGAAAAACTGGATCAAATAGTCACTATGTAAGTCTAGAGTTGAGAAAATTTTCAAGCCTTTCAGGGATTCCAAACATTCCCGTACTTATAGGAGTGGAAAGATGTCTGACTCTTTATTTAAACGTTTTTTAAGTTTTTAAGTTTTCTCTTGTGAGTTTATATCACTATCCGACAGATTAATACCATGAGGTTTTGTGCATGAGGTTTGAGGAAATGCCATTTCATGGTTAGACACAGTTATTGGAGTTACCTCCCCTACCACACTATTACAGTGGAGAGTGCAATCTTCATCGCTGGTATTTACTATTAATATTGTTATTCTATTTGTACTGTTTTGGTTGACTACAGAAGATTCTACGTTAGCACATGGAAATTTGTTCAAGGGCACAAAAAGGAGGGTTTCGTATTTATTACTACCGTAATCATTCGCTGCCACGGTGACTATGGTTTCTGCGTGTCGCGGGATTACGTGATTCGTTACCAGGTGAACCGAGAAAGAATTGGTTGGCGACTCCTGTATTCGCTTTTCCAGAGAGATTCTATGTTGTCCCAGCTTTAATACACCTTCTCGTTGATGTATGAAGATAAAAAAATTCACCACATTTATTCCTAATATAGCTGGATAACTTAAGTCCTTGATGACAACCACAGTGAATATTTTCCCCTATTGGTATGGTTGTTGTAGTCCCTCCCACACACTCAAATAATTGTTTATTGGCACCAAAAGGGTGCTTAGTAGTTGGTGTTATTGCCAGCTTATCAATACCGGGTAAGCTGCTACGTACTGCTGTAATTTCTGCACCTGTATCGACTAACGATTGGACCGGCACTTTCCCCACCTTACTAGACACATGAAGCGCTTGTCTACCC
The DNA here is from genome assembly GCA_011762755.2 of Epimenia babai. NCBI lineage: Eukaryota > Metazoa > Mollusca > Solenogastres > Cavibelonia > Epimeniidae > Epimenia > Epimenia babai. The sequence continues at coordinate 8,638 of WURV02197280.1, forward strand.
AGTGAATCCACCTGTTTCAAAAAAGAAAAATATTGTCTAGCGAAATGACCGCGGCCTCCGCATTTGAAACATTTTACTGTAGTCGAACGTTGTTTATTGTGTTCTTGCTCACAATTCAATAGTTTAGCTAAGTTCACTGTACAGAAACGTGCTATGTGCCCAGTCTTTCTGCTATTAGGGCTATTCTCTACTGTGGTTATTTTTTCTAGTGTTAATTGTTGTACGAGTTGCCTAAGTTCATTTCATTTTTCAGAGACGCAATTTCACTTTCCTCACTTGTATATTCACCTGTAAAAGTGAAGAATGTTTGGTATCACCCAGGACATTTTCGATGTCACGGGCTCTCTTTGCTCATGTTCAAACGTCTGCTTCTGGGTAATCCATCTGTAATTTGGAGGATATGGTTGCAGGAATCCCGCGGAGGAGTCGTCGATGAACTGTCTCTACACCATGAACCGTTAATTCCTGCTCTGAAGGAACAGTGAAGGCTTGTTTATACAAGTTGTCTACCACGAGAGCATAAACTATGAAGGATTCATTTATATTTTTCACACGAGTATGAAATTGGTGCTCTGCTTTTTGTGGGCTGACATCGTATTCATTAATGAGAGCTGATTTAAGTTCTGTCCAGGATTCTTTTTGTTTTTGTGTTAAAATGAAAAGAAAGTCACTCTTTAAACTAGGTGAGCATAACGCTGCTTTCCCTGCAATCGTCCCAACCTTGGGAATTTCCATAGATTTCTAATCTTAAAATACATTTGAAAATGTCTCCGCCCTCCGACCATCCGAGGGCTGTAGTGTAATCTTTTTCTGCCATTTATTTCTTTGCCACCAGTGTAAATTCACTTACAGGTATAAAAATACTTACAGTAGATTTGACACTTTGGTCGGTAATCTTACTCCCTTCTATTCCCGGGGCCCCGGATTTTCCTTTCTCTCGATGCACGCTCGTTCACATCCCAAACTTATCTGCTCACCCAAGCCTGCAAACCCGAGCGTGCATGCACCAACCATAGTCCGTCAAAAATGCCTAACGTACTTACAGTGCCATCCGGCACATCAAATAACTAATTACTGTGAACATATTTTACATATCTACATATATCTGTGATATAGTCAGAAAATGTATACAGATATATGTATCAGAAAATTGGTCTTATTATACCCTATAATAATTACGACTGTAATGTTAGAAAAATACTAAAAAAGAATGCACATTTGCCCATTATCTGACCTGACATGAGTGTCAGCTTCTCTGTTATCATTACATCATGACATGTCGTTGCCCTAGCATCGTTGCCCTGTTGTTAGCATAATTAATTGGGTACTAGAGATTGAATATTTTATAGAGCCTTCATCGTACCCTGATGTTTCACTTCTTCACTTGTGATGTTACAACTTTAAAACTTTTAGATTCTTTTGCTGAATTTCGAACTACTGTAGCTGGCTAAATTTTACTTTAACGATTTGGTTTGGCTTAGCCATATCATGTAATTTTGTGACTAAGTTGGGAACGGTTTGTCAAAAATTCTGTTCTTATCGACAGTAGTTAATTAACGAATGGTGGTCGCTGTATAAGCAAGAGTTGTAGTCTGCAAACAGATTTGTTCTGTGTCATATCTTGTAACATCTAAGAGTCTATGTTATCATGTAATGTGACAGTGGTTTGCTTGATAAGAAAAATTACAGGTTTATATTAATGACTTATATGGGGTTATTTTCAATCAGAATATTTGATGCATGTTTATGTATAAGATTATGTGATCTTTGATGACATTTCTATCTCTATTTTTTTCCTATTCAGTGCAAGAAAACTATTGGGGGAATTTGGTGAAGACTTGGATATCACAGTTCCCGTTGGAGTCACAGTCAAGACAGACTCGGGGCAAGAATTAGGTTATAGACGAGATAAAGTCTATATCTGCACCAATGGCGATATGGATACATAGAAATAGTGCATGCGTTTCCGTGGTAACACGTGTACATGTTTATGATGTCACGCATCTATACTAGATTAATTTCATATTTTACAAGGATGTGATCATTGATCGACAAGGTATAAAGTATAAAATGAAACCGAAACTATTTGAAACTGATTTTTCACACAAAGCTATAGTTTTTATTATTCAAATTTTTGACGGTTTCCTAAACTTAAGAAAAATAATATCCTATGATTTCCTACAAATTTTTTTCCTCATGAAAGGAAAAATGCAATGGTCACAGCACATTGAGAGTAAATAAATCTTCATAAATGAGCTTTCACTTTTTAGTAATACGCTCCCCTGAGCTTTCCTGGAGTGGAGCTTCATTAATATAATATGTTTGTGAAAGTTCGTTTATTAAAAGATAAAATTCATCTCAAAGTGTCTAAATTTCCTTACCTATGACATCTTGATATTAGATTGCATGTGTTAACCAAATTATGTTATTATTATTGCAGCACATCTCATTTCATCACCATTTTTATTCACCACTGTTGACTGCGCTATGATCATGCTCAATTGATATTTATTTAACATGCTTATATAAAGATTAGTACAATTGCTCACACATAAACATATAAACACATGAACATCTCTATAATGAGAGTGAAATCAGTTAATTATTCACATAATTTAATTTTCAGAAATGTCACTTGATGCCAAAAAAAGTCACTAAGCTAAATTTTAGGTATATCTGTTATAAATGCCTCTTTAGATCATCCTGTGTAGTAGTTGTATGTGGAAGTGGTATTTTAAGCGATATATGAGGGGTGTCCCATAAGTTTCTGGCCCAACCATGATGTCAACGTCGTACGATTTCCGTTTTTATTGTATTTCTCATTATAATCCCCCTTGACTTCAATACACTTAGTCCAATGTTTTTGTAACTTTGCCAACCCTTTGTGATACCACCCTTTGTCCTTACCTTCTACAGCACCAATGACGATTCGAATTTTTTACCACGGAGTTCCGATTTCAGGTTTGGAAATAAATAGAAGTCTGCGGGGGCCAGATCGGGTGAATATGGGGGATGCGGAAGAATTCGGAAGCCACAATTGTTCGCTGTGCACACCGCAAGCTGGGAATTATGAGCTGGGGCATTATCCTACAGCAGCCAGATCCCCTCCGACAGCTTTCCGTGGCGTTTAGTCTTTATTTCGGGTTTTAGTCAGCAGTTGATCTGAATAGTAAGCACCAGTGATAGTTTTGCCCTTTTTAAGGTAATCTATCATTATAACACCTTCACAATCCCAGAAGACTGATGCCATCACCTTTCCACAGGAAGAGACAACCT
>WURV02197291.1:0-27357 GCA_011762755.2 Epimenia babai
CGGGGGACGCTGCATAATGATCGGTATCGGCCGCAGGATGACGCGACGGTTCCGGGGGACAGGAGGCGCTGGACGGGGCCGCGCCATCGATCGCGTGACTACATGTGCCGTTCGGCGGGCTGTTCGGGTGGGACCAACTGCTCGACAGTCTGCGAAGCCTCCCATGCGAGGGCAGCGGAATTTGCGTGATCCTCACTGGTTCAGACGGGCTGTTGGACCACGACGTGCAGTCCTTCGCGACCTGGCCAATACCCTGGCTTTTGCCGCTCACGACGTGGCCGATCAACGCGACGGCATGGCCTTTCAGTCGTTCCTCTCTGGTTGCGGTGTTGGCTGGCCCCATGTGCAAGCGAGGTAGTCGGGCGATTCACTCGAGGGGCAGAGTCAAGCAAGGCAGGTCGAGCCAGGAAGCCATTGTCGTGACGGGGATGGATGGCGCGGAAGCGAAAAATGCTTGACTACATAGGCGTTTTTATATATACTGATGGACGAAGTGGAGGTCGGACTCTGCGGACCAAGGAGGGAAGTCTAACGGGTATTGATATCCGATCAGACTGATTGGGGAACAAGCGACTGCCGGGAGGAGTCGGTGGTGCTGGCGGAAGGCAATCACCTGACAACAAGAGTGGCTTCGTTCGGCAGCGACCATTCGACGGGTTGCCTGAGTCTGGACTCGCGAATTTTCGTGTTTTTTGCGTTTGGAACCAGAGGGTGGGTTCGTTCGGCAGATTCGATGGTTACGGGGCTGGCGAGCGATCGGGGGTTGGAACGCGCAGATTCGGGTACCCGGATGCACGCTCAGGTACGCCTGTCTGCTTGACGACCGCGGGGGAGCCGCCGACAATCGGCCCCTCGCTCCATTCGCGCCGCCTGCGCTGTAGCCCCGGTTCGATGTCGAATCCCGACTCCTATCCCGACCCGATCGAGTTGATGCGGGAGTTTGTGGCGATCCCGTCGGCGTTCCCCGATGAGGGAAAACTCGTCGACGCGGTGGAAGCGCGGCTGCAAGCCGGTGGATTCACCGTGCGGCGCCAGGAAGTCGAGCCGGGGCGCCATAACCTGCTGGCAGAGAAGGGCCCGAGCGACAAGCCCGCGGTGTTGTTCGTGGGCCACCTGGACACGGTGCCTGAGCCCGAGTCGTATGCGATGCTCGAACGGGACCCGTGGACGATTCGCCACGATGCCGCCACCCGTACCTGGCGGGGGCTCGGCGTCGCTGACATGCAAGGAGGCGTAGCCGCCGTCGTGGCGGGCCTGAGTGATCTGGAGCCCCAGCACACCTGTGTGAAGGTGGCGTTCTGCGTCGACGAGGAGAACCTCTCGCTCGGCGTTCACAAGCTGGTGACGGAGGAACTCGACTGGCTGCGCGATGTGCGATTGATCATCTCGGCCGACACGGGCGCGTTGCCGTTCGAGGCGCGCGATCGTTTCCCGCCGGTGCTGTGCCTGATGGGCCGCCTGGGTCGCATCACCGTCAACGCCACTGTTCATGGCGTGGTCGGGCACGGGGCTCACGCTGATCCGCAACTGAGCGCGCCCATGGAGATGGCGCGGTTGCTGCTGGTGGTGGACGCATCCCGCGAACAACTGTGTGGTAGGCACGACTTCCTGGGTCGCGGCGACATCAGCGTGGCGGGTGTGAAGGCGAGTTCCGATGCCTTCAGCACACCGACGACCGCGAAGGTGCAGTTCAACTGGATGGCGATGCCGGACGACACGCCCGAGACGGTGCTCTACAAGCTGAACGGGTTGGCGACGAACGCCTACCAGAGCAACGGGCTGCTGAATCGCGCAACGCCCGTGGAGTTCGAGGTGCCGCGGCGGCCGACGCCGTACGCCAGCGGGTACTCGACGCCGCGGTTCGGGCCGATGGTGGATATGGTCTCGGGTGCCTACGGCGACGTGATCGGCGAGGCTCCACGGTATGTGATGGGTCGCTCGGTCGGAGACGAGAACTTCTACGCGGATGCGCTGCCACAGGTGCCGTTGATCAACCTCGGCCCGAAAGGCGGTGACCTGCACACCGCCGATGAGTGGGTGGATGAAGACGCGATTCCGACGGCCGCGCGGCTGTACCGCGAAGTCGCGAAGGTGTTCGACGCCGTGGGGATCTTCAAACCGTTCTGGGACGCGCTGCCGCCGGATGCTCGCGAGTTTGTGGCGACGGTGGTGCGCGACGATGCCGACGCCGGCGCGACCGGTGAGTATGGCTGGGTCGGGCTGACCGAGGCGCTGCAACGGGCGCGCGACCCGCGCGAAATCGGCTCTCGCGTGAAGTCCGCGCTGGAGCAGTTCTTCCCGACCGCCCCTGACCAGGCGCCGCCGTACGCCGACAACGGCAATCACGTGTCGATTCGCTCGGACCTCGCCAACGCGTTCCGGATGGGGCTCGACTATCTGGAACAGAATGCCGTGGACGCCGTGCCCGTGGAGGAGGCGGAGGCGATCCCGATTCTGGATGCGCAGCCGGTGGACGCGTCGCACGCTCCGGAGCCGAACCCGCTCGAGTCGCGCCCGGTGGAAGACTGGGATTCATCGCGCAGCGGCGCCCGCGTGGTGTCGTCGGGGCGTTTCAAGGCCGTGAGCAAGGCGCCGAAACCGCCGAGTGAAGGGGAGTCGGGCAGCGTGCGGGTGATCCTGCCGGACCCGGCGGCCGTGGCGGACCCGGAGGTCGAGGACGCCGAGGAACCCGGGGCGCCAGCGGTACCGCGGCGGGCACCGAAGCTTCCTGGCGGAGATGAGTGAATCGAGACCGTCTTTGCGTTGCAGGGCGGGCCGTGTGGCGGGTAGAATATTCGTTCCCCCGGTGCCGCCTGCCTCGCCCCGATCCGCGCACCTCCTGGCATTTCTCCATGATTGATGACCGGAAGTTTCTCGCCGCCGCCGAGGCGTCTGGCTTCCTGGGCGCCGAACACTCCAAGTGGGCGCTGGCGAACATCAAATTCCATCGCAAATCGAAACCCGATTTGACGATGGCGGCGTTCCTTCTCCAGATGGAGTGGATGTCGAAGGAGCAGGTCGCGAAAGCGACCGCGGCGATGAAAACCGCTGGCGGAGCCGGTTCCAACGGTGCCGATGCTGCGGCGGCGCCGACGCAGAAGCCGGTCACGAAGAAGGCTGTCGCGAAGAAGAAGGTGGCTGCGAAGCCGGCGACCGGCGACGGTGCTGCGGCAAACGCAGCCGCGAAACCGGCAGCGAAACCCGCCGAAAAGCCGGCCGCTGCCGCGTCGTCGAAGCCGGTGACGAAGAAGAAGGTGGTCACCAAAAAGAAGACCGCCCCGGCTCCTGCTACTGGCGCAACGGCATCCGCCGGCACCGAACCGAAGAAGCAGGCCGTCACGAAGAAAAAGGTAGCGAAGAAACCCGCGCCCGCCGCTGGCAACGCCGCGCCCGCCGCTGCCAAACCTGCACCCGCCGCTGCCAAACCTGCACCCGCCGCTGCCAAACCTGCACCCGCCGCTGCCAAACCTGCACCCGAACCAACTGCCGAACCCGCTACGAAGCCGGAACAGAAGAAACCGGCACCCGGCCCCGAACAGAAGAAGCCCGCTCCGAAGCCGCAGCAGAAGAAGCCCGCTCCGAAGCCCGCGGGCGAACCAACGGCCGCTGACAGCACCTCCGACGATGTCGACACCCACGAGCGTCGCGGGAAGCGCACGTCTACCGGCACGTACATGATGTTCCCGTCGGAGGAGACCCGGGCCTTCCGTGACGAGTACGTCGATTTCCCCGAGGAAGACTGGGAAGAATCGTCCGGCCGCACGCCCGCCAGCGAGCCCGATGCTGACCTGCTCGACGACGGCGCCAGCGACGGTATGCCCGAGATCGACCGCATCTACGACGATGTCGAGCACGCTGACGACGGCCTGCTGATGAGCCGGCAGGGCATGCCGTCGGCTCGTATGCCGTCGCCATCATTGTCGCAGCCCGAGGTGGAAGACGACTCGGCGTCATCTGCGTCGGCCTCTGGCGCCATGCAACCGGTTCAACCGCAACAGCCGGTGCCGCAGCAGCAGCAGCAGGTGCCGCCCGCGCAGCCCGGCCAGATGCCGCCTCCGGGACAGGTTCCGGTGGGGCCCGATGGTCAGCCGCAGTGGCCGCCGTACGGCTACCCGTATCCGCCTCCCGGCTACCAGTATCCGTACCCACCGCCGTACTACCCGCCCGGCCAGCAGCCACCGCAGGGCGCTCCGCCGCAGCAGGGTGCGCCGCCGCCGCAGCAGGGGCAGCAGCCGCCTCCGGGTTACCCGTACCCCTATCCGTATCCCGGCTATCCGCCGCAAGGCTACCCGCCGCAGCAGGGCTACCCGCCGCCTCACGGGCAGGCTCCGCCGCCGCATGGCCAGGGCCAGGCCCCGCCGATGACGGTCGATCCGTCGCAGATCGAGGTGATTCACGACCCGGGCGCGAGCCAGACTGCGGCTGCCCCACCCGGCCAGTTGCCAGCCCCACCGATGGCCGGCTCGCCAGACCGCACGCAAGCGGCGCCGCCTGCCGCTCCGCCGCCGGAGATCAACGCCGAGGATCCGCGCCTGCGGTTCCACGAGGGGCCTGAGGTTCCCGCCGAAGCGGAAGACATTGACGATGACACCCTCGTCGAAGTCAGCGTCCAGGCCGTCCGCACCGCGCGTGACGGCATGCGGGCAGACGTCGGACTGGGCTTCGGTCTGAAGGGCATCCCGCCGGTACAGCGCCCGCTGAAGCTGGTTGTCTACTTCCTGATCAACGACGCGTCGAAGCCGGCGGGCACCTTCATGGGCCTGTTCTTCACCGGCGAGTGGGTGATGATCTACGACTCGTCCACGGGCGACACGATGATCTGCCTGCCGGACGGGTTCGACCTTCACGTCGAGCAGCAGCCGTCGGTCGGCGGCCAGGCCGGTGGCGCGGTCGTGACGTTCACGATGTTCGACGCCGAAGGCTACGAGCTGCAGCCGTTCGTGTTCCGCGCGAACTGGATGCCGGGCACGATCCAGGAGCAGGCCGCGCAAGCACTGGTGGATCGGGTCAGCCGCTGGATCGACAAGAACCCGTGGCTCGGTGATGGCGTGGTGGGTGGCGGCCAGTCGAGCGACGCATCGCCCGTGGTGGCACCCCCTCCGCCGATTGCAAAGGCGCCTCCACCGATTGCCAAGGCCCCGCCGCCGGCACGAGCTGCCGCCCCGCTACCGGCTGCGCGCGCCCGCGGTGGAAAAACCGGCAAGATCGCCCGCAAGTCGGCCGCGCCGGCTCGTGGCAAAGATCGTGAGCGTGATCGTGGTCGCGACGACGGCCGCGCCCGCAAGTCAGCCGCTGGCAAGCGGGACACCGGCAAACGTGATCGTGATCGCGATCGTGATGCAGGTGGCGAACGTCGCAAGACGCGCCGGATCGAAAAGGGTGGCGACGCTCGCGACCGTGATCGCGGTGCAAAAAAGAAGCCCGCCGGCGCTGCTCCGGCTGGCAAGGGTCGCCCTCCGTTGCCCGGCAAGAAGAAGAAGCGCCCCGCCGGTCGTGATGACCAGCCCGCGCGCGCCCGGGGCCGTGGTCGTCCGGCCGACGATGAAGTCGACGAGATTGACGAGATCGAAGAGATCGACGACATCGAAGAAGTGGAGGTCGAAGAGTTCGACGACGACCTCCACGAGGAGGACGGGATCGAAGAGGTGGAAGTCGAGGAAATCGACGATGTCGATGACGAAGACGACCTCGAAGAGATCGGCGGTGTCGGCGATGTCGATGAGAGCACCGTCGGCAGCCGCCGCCGTCCCGGTAGCCTCGACGATGACGACGACGTTAACGCCGACGAGATCGACCAGGAAACCGCATCGCGCAAGAAGACCGGGCGTCTCGGCGCACGCGGTCGCAGTGGCGGGCCCGCGTCCCGTCGCGGTCGTGGTGGTCGCGAGCGATAGGCTGCGTGCACGCAGCAAGCAAGGCAGGCCCCTATGCCCGAACTGCCAGACGTTGTCGTGTACCTCGAACACGTCAATCGTGTTGCGAAGGGTCACACGGTCGAGCGCGTGCATCTCACCAGCCCGTTCGTGCTGCGTAGCGTGGAGCCGAAGCCGGACGCGTTTGTCGGTCGCAAACTGAGGGGCACGCGACGCATCGGCAAACGGCTGGTGTTCGACTTCGGCGCGAGCCACTTCGCGGTGATTCACCTGATGATCGCCGGGCGCCTGCACTGGCTGGCGAAGGGCAAGAAACTGAACGCGAAGCGCACGCAGTTCGCCTTCGAGTTTGATCACGGCATCCTGCAACTCACCGAGGCCGGCACCAAACGGCGCGCGAGTCTGCACTTTGTGAAGGGCGCGAAGGCCCTTGCCGCGTTTGACCCCGGCGGTATCGAGGTGCTCGCAGACGATGGCCGCACCTGCACGGTCGACGAGTTCGCGGAGCAGATCCGCTTCGAGAACCACACGCTGAAGCGCACACTCACCGACCCGCGTCTGTTGTCGGGCATCGGCGGAGCGTACGCCGACGAGATCATGCATCGCGCGCAGTTGTCACCCATCGTGATGTCGCAGAAGCTCGACGACGACCAGATCGCGCGGCTGCACCAGGCCAGCATCGACGTGCTGCGCGAATGGGTGGACCGCTTCCGGGAACAGTCTGGCGACCGCTTTCCGGAAGGCGTCACGGCGTTCCGCCCCGAGATGGCGGTGCATGGCAAGTACGGGAAGCCGTGCCCGGTCTGCGGCACCGACGTGCAACGCATCGTGTATGCCTCGCGCGAGACCAACTATTGCCCGCAATGCCAGACCGGGGGCAAATTGTTGGCGGATCGCTCGTTGTCACGCCTGCTGCGTGGTGACTGGCCGAAGACACTCGATGAACTGGAAGCCCTGCGCCGCAAATGAGCCCCCGGGATCCTCGCTTCCGATCTGCCGCCCACGCGGTACAGTGACGCGGCCCCGGCCGCCATATGCAACGGCCCCGATGATTGACCTGGACCAGTCTCTTCCTCCTTCCGGCCGGCCCGACGGCGACACCGCCGTGTTGGACGCGGCGAACACGGACCAGCAGCACCAACCGCCGTGGAACGTGCTGCTCTACAATGATGATGTCCACACGTTCGACGAGGTGATCCTGCAGTTGCAGAAGGCCATCGGCTGTTCGGTGGAGGTGGGCGAGCATATTGCCCACGTTGCGGACTCGGAAGGCAAGGCGGTGGCGTTTACAGGAGACCGTGAAGACTGCGAACGAGTGGCCGGCATCCTGCGGCAGATCCGCCTGATCGTCGAAGTTGTCGAAGCCGAATAGCCCGGGTGGCCGAGGTCTCTGACTCGCGACAGCCACTCCTGTGAGGGTGGAAGATGTGCGATCCTGTTGCGCCCACCTGTCCACTACCATCATGCCGCGCAATCAAACGAAGTCTGCCGCCAGGCCGGTGATCGGGTGGCGCGAGTGGATCGCCCTGCCTGACCTCGGGCTGGATGCGGTGAAGGCCAAGATTGATACCGGCGCGCGTACGTCGTCGCTTCACGCGCGGAAGCTCAAGTACACCGAGCGTACCGGCAACACATACGTCCGCTTCGAGGTCAACCCGATCCAGCGCAGCGGAAAGACGGCGAGCATCTGTCACGCGAAGGTCCTCGAGTTCCGCAACATCCGCAGTTCGAACGGGCAGCAGCAACTGCGCCCGGTAATCCTGACGCGGATCGCGCTGCATGGCACAACGTATGAAATCGAACTGACGCTGGCCAACCGCGACGAGATGGGCTTCCGCCTGCTGCTCGGGCGCGAAGCAGTGCGCGGCCGGTTCATGATCGATGCCGGGAAGTCGTTCTACGCGGGACAGCCAGACAAGCCCTCGAAGAAGAAGGCAGCGAAGAAGAAGAAGGCAGCGAAGAAGACTGGCGTCAAGAAGAAGACCCCGAAGAAGAGCGCTGCCAGCAAGAAAGCCGCCGGCACCGCATCAAAGTCGAAGAAGAAGTCAAAGAAGAAGAAGCAACGGAAGAAGGCCAGAGAGGCCGGGGAATAGCGTCATGACGATCAAACTCGGCATTCTGTCCTGCAGCCCGCGGTGCTACAGCACCCGCCGCCTGCGCGAAGCCGCCACTCAGCGCGGCCACTCCGTGCGGGTACTCAACACCCTGCGGTTCGCGCTCGAACTCACCGAGGGCAAGCCCGACCTGCATTACCGCAACAAGCGCCTGCCCGGCTACGACGCGGTGCTACCGCGAATCGGCGCCTCGATCAGCTACTTCGGCACAGCGGTCGTGCGGCAGTTCGAACAGATGGATGTCTTCAGCGCGAACTCGTCGTCGGGCATCTCCAACTCGCGGGACAAACTGCGCAGTCTGCAGATCCTGAGTCGCCACGACATCGGCATTCCGCCGACCACGTTTGTCCGTGACCGCAAGGACGTGCTACCCGCGATCCAGCGCGTCGGCGGTGCACCCGTGATCATCAAACTGCTGGAAGGCACCAGGGCGTCGGCGTGATTCTCGCCGACTTCGAGAAGATCGCCGAAGCGATCATCGAGACGCTGCAGAGCACGCGGCAGAACGTGCTGGTGCAGAAGTTCGTCGCCGAGAGCAAGGGCCGCGACGTGCGCGCATTCGTCGTCGGTGACCGCGTGGTAGCAGCGATGCGTCGCGTTGCCCAGGGCACCGAGTTCCGGAGCAACGTCCACCGTGGCGGCATCGCCGAGCCGGTTGAACTCGACGACGAGTACAAGAAGACGGCCGTGCACGCTGCGCAGATCATGGGGCTGCGCGTCGCCGGCGTAGACATGCTGGAGTCGAACGACGGCCCCAAGGTGATGGAGGTCAACTCGTCGCCAGGCCTGGAAGGCATCGAGGGGGCCACCAGGCTCGACATTGCTGGCGCTGTGATTGACTACATCGCGGCCCGCGTCGAGTTCCCGGAGGTCGACATCCGCCAGCGCCTGACGGTCAGCCATGGCTATGAAGTCGCCGAGATGCGCATCCCGGCGGGGTCCGAGATTGCCGGTCAGACCATCGAGTCGTCGGGGCTGCGCGGGCGCGACATCAACGTGCTCACACTGAGGAAGGGCGATCAGGTGATTCCCAACCCCCGACCGGATCGCACGATTGAAGCCGGCGACCAGTTGCTCTGCTTCGGTCTGCTGGCGAACATGCGCGGGATGGTGCCGGCGAAGGCTCGCAAGGCGCGCCGGCCGAAGGTCCAGGCCCTTCCGGAAAGCGAAGCCACGAAAGCTGCCAATGCCGCCGCGTCTGAAGGCGCGGTCGATGCCGACCGGGACGCTGACGGAACGCTGGACCATGTGGCCATCGAACGGGGCGACTCCTGATGGAAACGCGGATCATCCAGAACGAGACCCGGAGGATCGGAAAAGGTCCGGCGCCGATGGTTCTCGCCGCTTCGCTCGCGGAACGGCACCCGATCGATGCGGCCAACGTGCTGGAAGGCAGCCCGCCGGCCGAGGTGGCCGAGATGATGGAGGCGATGCCGATCTCCACGGTCCGCCGCGTGGTCGAAGAGTTGAGCGTGGATACGGCCGCCGAGATTGTGCGGCTCGCGTCGCCAACGCGGATACTGGAGGTTTTCGAGGGCCTCTCCGCCAAACGCGCGACCGCCATCCTGCGGGGTCTGCCAGAAGCCGATCGCGAGACCGTGTTCGCTGCGTGGCCCGAGGCGCAGGTCACCCGCTATCGCAAGTGGGCCGGCTACCCCGCTGGCACGGCCGGCGCCGTGATGGATCCGGAAGTCACGGTCCTCCGCAAGGGCATGACGGTTGACGAGGCGGTTCGCAAGCTGCGCAAGGCCGCTCGCAAGACCATCGCGCACCGAACGGTCCGGCAAACTCGTCGGCGTGTTGCCGATCCGCGAACTCCTGCTCGCGGAACCGGACCGTATGATCGACGACTTGCCGACCGGTGAAATGTTCGCCATCCCGGCCGATACGCTCGCCGAGGATGTCGCGCACACCATGCAGGATCGCAAACTGCTGGCGATTCCGGTGGTGGACGAGGAAGGCAACCTGCTCGGCGTGGTTCGTCACAACGAAGCGGTCAACGCGTTGCGGAGCGAGGCCTTCGGAGACCTGCAGAAGATGGTGGGTGCCGGTGGCGATGAACGTGCGTTGTCGCCGGTTTCCATTGTGGTGCGCAAGCGACTGCCGTGGCTGGTCATCAACCTGGGCACCGCATTCCTGGCCGCCTTCGTCGTCGGCATGTTCTCCGACACCGTCGAGGCGGTGGTCGCGCTGGCGGTTCTGCTGCCGGTCGTCGCCGGGCAGGGCGGGAACACCGGCGCGCAATCGATGGCCGTCGTGATGCGAGGCATCGCCCTGCGCGAACTGGGCGTGGGCAACACCCGCCGACTGCTCCTGAAAGAGACGCTCGGCGCCTTCATCAACGGCGTGGCGATCGCCCTGATCTGCGGTATAGCGGTGCTGATCTGGGACGGGCGACTTGCGCTCGGCCTGGTGATCTTCATCGCCATGATCGTCAACATGACCGCGGCTGGTCTGTCGGGCGCCGCGGTTCCGTTGATCCTGCGACGCCTCGGGTTTGACCCGGCGCAGGCGTCGTCGATCGTGCTGACCACCGTCACAGACGTTGTCGGCTTCGCCGCCTTCCTCGGCTGTGCCGCGCTGTTCATGTCCTGGCTGCTGTGATCGGCCCGGCGTCACGCCGGATCACCAGATCGAGGATCGTCGCGCTGGCAGGGCCGGCGCCCGCGCGGGCTTGCGTGGCGCATGCGGGCGTGCCAGGCTGTCGGCTTGAATCCCTCCGCGCGTCCGCCCCGTGCGCTTCGCATCCAGACGCCCCCCGTCGCTCCACCGTTTCGACCCGCCAGCCGGAGTCGGATGGTGTCCCGGAGCCCGATATGAACCGCCTCACCGCATCCCGTCACCCGCACCACCTGTTGGCCGCGCTGACCTTCGCCCTGATGTGTGTTGCTCTCATCGGTTGTGGAGGAGGTGGTGGCGACGCCGGCGGCCCCACCGGCAACGGCGGCCCCACCGGCAACGGCGACGCCACGCCCGGGACCAACAACGACGCCGAACTGATCGGGACCAACGGTTCGGGCACGACTGACCCCGGTACCGGCAGCACCCGCGAAACGCCACCGCCGGTGACGATGCCCGAAGCGCTGTGGCAGACCCGCCGCTTCTCGGAGGTCGGGCCGCTGAAGCTGGTGACGGCGCTCAATGGCTATCACCTGTCACACTCGGCCGAGGTCACCCGCCTGCGCGTCTCGCCGGATGACCAGTGGCTGGCATCGGCATCCAGCGACAACACGGTCCGGCTGTGGCAACTGTCCACCGGCCGCGAAGCGCGTCTGTTCCAGGCCGACCATGGCGAGATCACCGATATCGCGTTCTCCAACGGCGGCCAGCGCCTGCTGATCGGCTACACCGATGGCCACGTCGTGGAATGGAGCCTCGGCTGGAACCGCTACCGCCAGTTCGATACCGGTAACGCTGCGGTCACGGCGGTCGCCTACCTCGGCGAGTCCGGTTCGCGCAAGGTCGGGGTGATCACCACCGACGCCGCGTACGAATTCAACCTGCCGCCGATCATCAACGCCAACACCGCCGGCTTGCCGGTGGGCACGCGCGCGGAGACCGATCCGGCGCAGTCCGCCCCGGCGCGCAACCCCGGTATCGTCACGGTGCGTCCCGAGCAGCGGTCCGGCATGTACAGCGGGCGGCTCGGCACGTTCTCGGGCAACGGGCGCAGCACCGCGATGGTCAACGAGCGCACCGGCAAGGTGCAACTCGTCACTACGGCGGGTTGGCGTCGGCAGAAAGAGATCGAGTTCGATGGCACCCGTGTCACTGGCCTGGACTTCACGCCCACTGGCAATCGCCTGGTCACGTGGGAAACCAGCAATCGCGTCACGATCTACAACGAAGACGGCGACACGCTGGGCGTGCTGCCGCGTGACCTGGATGGCCTGGCGGGTGTGCGCGTCAGCCGCAACGGGCACGAACTCTGGACCTGGTTCGAAGACGGCCGCTTCCGCCGCTGGAGTGTCGAAAACGGCCGCGAACGCCCGGACTTCGCCGCGATGGTGCCCGGCGTAAGCGCGGTGGCCGGTACGGCGGACAACCGCCTCATCATCGGCACGATCCGGGGTGACATCTACGTCTACAACGCCGCGGATGGCCGGCTGCTGCTGCCCGAACGCCCCTTTGGGCGGATCAACGCGGTGGACATCAGTCAGGACGGTACGTGTGTCGGTGTGGGCACGTCCGATGGTCGCGTACGCGTGCTCGACCGCGCTGGCCGCGACGTCGTGGAAGCCATCCGCCTGCCCGGCGCCCGCGAGGTGAAGGGCCTGGCTTTGACCTCCAACGGCGCGTCGGTGATGGCGCACACCGAGACCCTGCTGTTGGTCTACAGTGTGGTTGCCAGCCGCGAGACGTTTGCCCTGCCAGCGCTGGCCTCGGGCCGCAAGATCCGCTGCGCCACGATGTCAGCCGATGGCCGCCTGGTGCTGATCGGGTTCAGCGGCAACGGCGAGGCGTTCGAACTGTGGGACGCGGCGAAGTCGCAGAAGGTTCTGGCACACGGGATGGCCACCGATGGTGGTGGCGTGGTCGGTGCGGCGTTCGCGCCGGACCGTGGAATCGCAGTGGTGGTGATGGCACTGCGCCACCCGTCGGCTCCGCCCGGCACGGCCGAAGGGGCCGGCTGGCGCGCCACGATGCTTCATGCGGCCGACATCACCCGCATCACCACCGGTGCATCGGTTGACCTGGAACTCGAGCCCCATCACATCTCGGCCGCCAATGACGGCACCGTTCGTCTGCTGAACATCGGTCGTTCGGCCGTGCAGACGATGACGATTTCGGGCAGCACCGTCACGATCGGCAAGTCGGTCAAGACCGACGCCGCACCGGCTCGCCCGGCCCTATGGACGGCCGACGGAAGCCGGGTGATCACGGGCAGCGCAAGCTTCGGATTCAGCGTGGCCAACGCCGCCACCGGCACCATCCCGGCCACCGGAAGCGCCAACATGGACGACGTTCGTGACCGCGTGGTCGGCCTGGCCGCCACCTACGAACGCGCCCGGTCCGATCTGCCCTGGCGAACGGGTCACGTGGTGCTCGTCACGGCCCGCAATGCCGTCCTGCTGTATTCTATGGAGGCTGTCGGGGCCGGCGGGTCCGGGTCCGGTGGATCCGGCGAATCGGGCACCGACGGCGAATCCGGCACCGACACCGACGGCGGATCCGGAGAAACCGGCACCGAGGGTCAATGATTCGGCCCGCCCGCTACGTACAACATCTGTTCCCCGGCACCCGCGACGTCCTGCCGAGCGACTGCCATCCATCACACGATTCTCGGAGACTTCAGATGATTCGCTTGTCCGGACTGCTTCCGGTCCTCGCCATGCTGATCGCCGGCTGGTTCGCCAGCCCCGCATCTGCGCATGCGCAGGACGACTTTGACCAGCAACTCGACCGTGCCCGCCAGCAGTTGCGCGACGCGATCGAGCGCGAGAACGGTGCCGCGGCCGAGCGTCTGCGCAAGCGTCTGCAGGAGTTGGCCGCCAACCCGCAGCCGGGAGCCGCCAACCCGAAGCCGGAGCCGCGCCGCCCCGTCGCGCAGGATGGCGATCGCCCGTGGGTGGGTTTCTCGGCTCGCGCAGCGTCGGATGAAGAACTGGAAGAAGCGGGCATCGAGAGCGGGCTGACGATCACGCGCGTGGTCAGCAACGGCCCCGCTTCGAAGGCCGGCATCCAGGCCAACGACATCATGACGAAGTTCGCTGGGCGGGACCTGGTCTCCCGCGCCGACCTGCGCGACGCGCTGGCCGGGGCGAAGGTCGGTGATCGGGTCTCGGTGGAACTGCGTCGCGGCCGGATCGACGTCCGCCGCACGATGGAACTCGGCACGAAGCCGGAACCGCAGCCGGACATGACCGGGAAGCCGGCCTCCGACGGTGGCTGGATCGGCCTGCAGGTGCTGGCGACCGAAGGCGGCCTGTTGGTCTACGCCGTGCACGAAGGCTCGCCCGCGCGCGACGCCGGCATTGTCGCTGGCGACACGATCACGCACGTGGACGGTCGCGCCATCAGCCAGGCCGGCGATCTGACCCGCGCCTTCATCGGGCACCGGATCGGCGACCAGATGCAGATCCGGGTGAAGAACGCGGCTGGAGACAAGACCGTCGGCGTGACCATCGGCCAGAAGCCGCCGATCGAGTACGACGCCGCTCCGGCTCCGCGCCCGAACCTGCAGCTGCCGGAATTGCCGGATGGCCGTCCGGGTCCGGAAGTGTCGCGTCAGCTGAACGAGCTCAACAATCAGGGCGTCGAGTTGCTGCGCGAGAAGAAGTACGACGAAGCGATCCAGTACTTCGAGAAGATGCTGGAGGTGGTGCCGGACGACGACACCGCGCTCTACAACCTGGCCTGTTCATACGCCCTGATGGGCCAGTCGGACAAGGCGATGGACTACCTCATCCGCTCCTTCTACGCCGGCTTCGAAGACTGGGGCTGGATGATGGAGGACTCCGACCTGGACTCGCTGCGCGAACTCCCGGCCTACAAGGATCTGCTTGAGAAGCGGGAGGAGTTCTCCTACGCCCGCGCACAGAAGAAGCTGGAAGACCTCAAGAAGTTCCTCACCGACAACAACATCGCCGCCGACGAATACACCTTCGAGGTGGACCGCGAGTCGATGCTGGTGTTCTGCACCCGCTATAGCGCGGAAGTGCTGCAGCACCTCAAGAAGGACCTCAACGAGTACGCCGAGGCGCAGTGGCGACAGCTCTTCATCCGCAAGCCGAAGGCGTATATCGCGATCGTGCTCACCGGCGAGGAAGACTTCCGCAAGCTGGTGCCCAACCGGATGATCGGCGGGTTCTACAACCCCACGTCGCGCACGCTGCTGATGCCGGCGATGGACCATGCGCTGATCCACGAGTTCACCCACGCGCTGCACTTTGCCGATAGCATGCAGTTGCGCCAGGGCCACGCGATCTGGTTCGTGGAGGGCCTGGCGACCTGCTTCGAGAACTCGACGCTGCGTCCCAACGAACTCGGCGAGAAGATCCCCACGCCGCTGCCCAACGAGCGCCTGACGATGCTGCAGGATGCCGTGTCGAGCGGTCGCGCGATTCCGCTGCGTAACTTCGTGCGGATGACCCAGCCGCAGTACATGGCCAACGCCGGCCTGTGCTATGCGCAGAGCCGCTACCTGACGATGTACATCTGGGAGCAGGGCAAGCTGAAGGAGCTCTACAAGAACTACTGCGACACCTTTGACCGTGACCAGACCGGTACCCGCGCGCTGGAAATGACGCTCGGCATGTCGCTCAACGAGATCGAGGCGGCGTTCTTCGCGTACGTCAAGCAGCTCGAGCCGTTCACTGGTCACACCGGCGAAGGTGGTGCCTACATCGGCATCGGCCTGGAAGAGGCCGATGACGGCATCCGCATCACCCAGCTCGCCGATGGCGGCCCTGCCGAGCGCGCAGGCCTCCAGGTGGGCGATGTGATCCTCGAAATGGCGGGCATCCGCGTGGTCTCCAGCGCCAAGCTGCTGGACATCCTCGCCAACGCCAAGCCGGGCGACGAGATGCACATCGTGTACAAGCGCGACGGCGAGCAGAAGTCGCTCGACGTTACGCTCGGCGCCCGGGGCGAGTGACCGACGCCTGACAGAATCGCGAATCGCACCCCGCCGACCGACATCGGCGGGGTGTCCGCGTTTCAGGGACCCGGGATCGCGGTCGGATACGAGATTGCGGGACCGACAGAATCGCCGGCTAACCACACCCGGCGGTTGTTCGTTCAATCTGTGCAGGGCCGGGTTCCGTCTGAACTCCAGCGGCGTTTCGGTGCTTAACCGATGACTGCAAGAGGAGTCGGCAGCCCGACCCGGCCGGTGCCCGTGCCGGGGCCCGTCACCGCGTCAGGCCCGCCCCCCCCCCGGCGGCAGTTGTCCGGAATCTCGCGTTGGACGGTAGCCAGCCAGTTATCGGGGCTGGCGGCCGGGTCGCCTTGCATCTGGCTTCGCCGTTCCGGTAGGATTACTTGTGGAATGGTGGGCTTGTCCCGCCTGTTCTACGGAGAGTGCGCGCCCGCAGGCGCCTCCCTCTACTCCCTTGTGCGTTGCGTCGCATCCGTGCCTCGTCGCGCGACCCGACATTCTGACCACGATCCAGCCCGCAGCATGGTCGACTTCCAGTATCACCTGTACGCGCCAGCACTTTCGCCTGACTTCGAGGGGGCGTTGCTGGGTCGCGATGTGCTGGCACGCAACCGCGCGACCGGGCAGGCTGTGATTCTCAAAGCGTTCCGGCGGCCGTGGCAGTCGGTACTCAGCGAAGACCAGAAAGATATCTGGCGCCAGACCGGCCACCCGTCGCTGACCAGCTTTCTGCGAACCGAGCCATCTCTGGCCGAGGGAACGGTTTACGCCTACCACGCCTACCAGTTCGAGCCGCTGGGCGACGCCGCCGAGGGTATTCGCGACGCCGTGAACTATGTGCCCGCCACCTGGGCCGGGCATTTCGCTGGCGTGGCGGACGCGCTCCACACGCTGGCCGGCATGGGCGTGCACCACGGTGCGATCAACCCAGAGAGCCTGGTCGTCACCCGCGTCGATTCGCGGCTGCGCATCAAGGACTTCGGCATGGCAATCCGCCTCGGCGAAGACGTCGAGCGGGGGCTGCACCAGTTGCGTGCCTGCTTCCCCTACATTGCGCCGGAAGTATTTGACGCGCTGGTCCAGGGCGACGATCCCGAGCCGACCCAGGCCGCCGACATCTACTCGTTCGGCGCGGTGCTCCATGACTTCTTCTTCGGTCGCCCGCCGATCGATGCGAGCGAAACGTCGGGGTCCGAACCGCGTGACCTGATTGTGAAGGTGCTGGAGGGCGAACTCGATCTCGAAGAGCAGTGGCACGACCTGCCTCTGCTGACGGCGATCATTCACCGCTGCCTCCACCCCGATCCGTCCGAGCGCTACCACAGCTTCGCCAGCCTGTCGGCCGATCTTCAGTACACCGCCAGCCTGCGCCTGCAGTTCGTCGGCGAAGACGTCTTCGGTCTGCGCTTCGTGGACGCGCGCCATGGCGAGGTTCGCGTGCTGCCCGAGTGCCTCACGCTCGTGTCGCCGCCCGCAGGAGTCGCCGATCAACTCGGCCTGTACCTGCCGGCTGACTGGCGCATTGATGCAGGTACGCGCACCGTGATCCGCACGGACCTCGCGGGGCTGGAACCGCTGTCGGGCGCGTCACTACCCTTGAACGTCTGGGAGTTCCACTTCCTGCAGGGTCTGTCTGACCTGGTCCGGCTCGCTGATCGCGGTCCGTTCCTGTCGCACATGGCGCTGCTGTGGCTGGACCCCAACGAACTGCGCGTATTCCACCTCTATCCGGGTCTGCGTCCGCGCGCCGGGCACGAGGGCGAATTCGTCCAGTGGCTTCGCACCGTCGCGGAGACCGGCCTCGCACCGATCCTGTCACCAGAGGTGATCCAGCATGCGATGGCGCTTGCCGAGGGGCACCCGGTGGTCCCGTTCGACGAGATTGACGCCGAGTCCTGCCACCGGTCGGCGCTGTTCAACTTCAGCCGTCTGATCTACGCCCTGATGACCGGCGATTCGCCGACCTGGGACGTCGAAGACGACAGCGCGGGCATCGGTGGCGACACCGACGAATTGCCCGCGGCCTACACCCGCAACCAGGACATCTCGATGCAGATGTCGGAGTTGCTGGCCGGCGCGCTGCAGCTGAACCCGGCGGCTCGCACCGAAAGCGCGGCTGTCGTGATCAACGATTACCAGGCCCGCTCGGCCCGGTTGCGCAAGGTGGAGCCCGTGGAACCGTCCCGGGATGCCGCCGATGCCACCGGCTGATCAGGCCGATTGACGAGTTCTGTCCCTGTCAGATTTCCCGAGGAGTGGTGTGATGGCCCGTTCGTCGTCCCGACCGTCCCCGTTCAAACGCAGCATCCGGGCCCTCACCCCCGAGCCTCCGACCGGTTCCCACGAATCGGCCGCCAGCCCCGCGTCCGCTCCGGATGCGTCGGCCGTTTCGGCGCCCTCCGGGCAATCGGCATCCTCGACAGTGCCGACAGTCCCGACAGTTCGCACGCCGACCACAACGGGCGCCACCACGCGCATGGGTGTGCCGGTGGTCGCGGGAGAAGCCGTCTCCACTCGCCGGCCGATGTCGGGCCCCGGCCCGATGTCGTTCCAGGCGCTGGAGGACGACTCGTTGCGCAAGGGGCGCAAGTTCCTCGGGCTGCACAAGGGGTTGCTGACCACGCCGGGTCGCTCGGCCGCCCAACTGGCCCGCACGTATTCGAAGCCGCTGACGATCCTGCTGGTCGTCGGCCTGGTGGCTGTCGGTGGCTACTTCGGGGTCACCGAGTTGCAGAAGTACTTCAGCTCGGAGGAAGCCAAACGCCGCACCGCGCGCGACCAGGCGATCGCCTCGCAGAACTGGGAAGAACTCAGCAACTACGCGAAGCAGTACGGCCCTGACGCAGCAAAGGAAGGCGACGTCCGCGACGCACTGGCGGCTGCATTCGAGGCCCGTCTGGATGAACTGATCGACGCAGGCGTCACCGCGCTGGAAGCCGGCGACCCCGATGCCTGGAACCGCTGCGAACAGCAGATCGACAACCTCAGCGTCGCCTGGAGTGACCTCACCGGCGACACGCAACTGCCTGACGAACTGTCCGGGGCCATATCGAATCACACGCTGCGGTTCCGCCGCGAAGCGCTCGTGCACCTGCAGAGTGGCGTTCGCAACGCAGCCATGAACGCCGAGTCAACGATCACCAACGGCGAGATTCGCGCGGGCATGGATAGCTGGAGCCAGTCGCGCGCCTCGTGGGAACAACTCGCGGTGGCGCTGGAAGTCCCGGCTGACGACCTGCCACGCTTGCACGAAACCATCCGAGAGTCGCACCGCGGCGTGCTGCGGGCCGCCTTCAACGCACTTCAAGCCGGTCTTCGCCAGCAGTACGACGGGGCGCTGGTCGGCGCGATGGACGACCCGGCCGCTCTCGCTGGATTCCTCGCGCTGCGCACGCAGGTCATCGAGCAGGCCCGCGAGTACGGGCTCTCCGAGCAAGACCTGATGGATCTCGGACGTGACGCCGAACGCTACACGAACGAAATCAGCCGCCAGGTCCAGGTCCAGCTCGACCAGGAACTGCAGGCCGCCGGCGCGACTGCCACGCAAGAAATCGCCTCGCCCGACGTCTCGCTTCGCAGCGCGATCGAGAACTGGCGCATCCGTGCGGATGGCGTGGTGGGCCGGATGCAGACTATCGGCATGGACGACGAGAACGCCGTGCGCCTGCTCGAACAGCGTGACCGTATCGAACGGGATCTGCTGCGCCGGGTGGTGAAAGCCGCGCGCAACAACGCTGACGTCGAGGAACTGAAGGGCCTGCGCGAACTCTACATGGAACAGCCCGAAGCACTCAGCGAGATCGACAAGCTGATCACCGCCGTGCTGATCCAGCAGGGCAACTTCGACGGTGCCGAGGAGTTCAGCACCGGTAGCGCTCGCATTCTCGCCACCTTCGGTGCGGCGATGCATGACTACTGGGTGAACCGCCAACCGCAGGCGGCTGCCGCGCGCTTCGGCCAGATTTTCGCCGACGATTCGATGGACCAGATCCGCGAGTCCGGTGAGCTCGAGAACCTGCTGGCGATTGCCGGCGCATGGCAGATGGTGATTGCCAACGCCGACCGCAACCGCCGCGCCGTGCGGGAAGCGCTGACCAGCGTCGTGCGCATCACGCCCGAGATTGATTCCGCCACCTGGGCGCACGAGACCTTCAGCATCGCCTACTTCCAGATGCTGCGCGACGACTTCAGCGGCGCCTCGCTGCTCCTGCAGCGCCTGCCTGGCAAGCTCCCCGCGGGCTATCCGCTGGACTACCTGACCACCGTCGCCAGTGTCCGCGCTGGCAAGGCCTCCCTGACCGATGATCTGCTTCGCACGCGCGAGACGATCGCCGAGCAGGACCTGAACAAGCTCTACCTGCTGCGGTACGTCACCGAGGTGGAGCAGAAAGCCCGTGTCTACGATGCCCGCGCCATGCGCGCCGTGGACCAGTTGATCGAGACCGGCCAGCTCGAATCGCTGTGCGTGGCACTCGGCAGCGACGCGGGGCTCGCGCTTGACCCGGCCGGCGTGCGCTTCACCGTCGGGGCCATCCGGTACTTCTACTACTACCAGCGCTCGGCCGGCTTCGCCCAGATGCGAGCCGTCCAGTCACAGCCGTACCAGCGCGCCGCCGATCTGCTGCATCAGTTGCACGGTGCGGTGTTCGTCGGCGCCACTGCGCCGAGCGTCGAAACCACGCGGGCGCGCCTCCAGGCACTGGATCAGGCCCTGCCCACCGGTGGCGGCAAGTGGCCGCTGGAGCTGGTTCGCGGGATGATCCTGTTCCAGAAAGCGTATCAACTCGACGATTCGTCGGCGTTCCGCTCCGCCAGCACCGCCTTCGAGCGTGTCGGTGAACTGAAGCCGGTGCTCGAACCGCTGAGTCTGGTCTATCGCGGCCGCCTCGCCCTGTTCCAGGGCAACCCCGCAGCGGCCGAAGTGTTGCTGCGTCGCGCATTGGACAAGGTGCCCGCCGGTGCCGAAGCTCGTCGCTTCCTGGCCGATGCGGTCAGTGCGGAAGACGACACCCTGCGGGCCGACCTGTTGCTGGCCGCGGCCGGCCAGGGTAGCGGCGTCTCGGTGCCGTACCCGCTGGCCCTCCACGAACTGGCCGACCCCTTCAACGGGCTCAAGGTCAACCACGCGTACTGGCGCGGCAAGTATGCCGACTGGCGCAACAGCGCCGATGACATCGCTCGCAACGAGTTCCCGGACTTGCCGTCGGCGGCCAGCAACAGCCGCAGCAATGAGACCGAGGATTCCGGCGCCGACCTGCCACCTGCCGATGACGCCGATGGCATGGATGGTGGCAGCGGCGCCTTGCCTGACCGCCAACCGACCGACCCGCGCGAGAGCGAAGACTCCAGCTTCGGTCCGCGCGAAAGCGAACCGGTCAACCGGCACCAGAACCGGAACCCGCACCTGAGCCGTGAGAACCTGGCGTTCACCCGCCGCTGATCCGGGCCTCCGGCTCCCACGAAATTCCCGCGACGATCCCCGATCCGAGACGAGGCGGAGACCTCATGACCACCATCAACCGCACCTTCCTTCTGGCTTGCGCGCTCGCTCTGCTCGCCACCGCTATCGTCGGCTGCCCGGACATCAACGGAGACGGCGATGGCGAGAACGACCCGAACTACAAGCCGAACAAGGCGGTCTTCGATGAGCTGCGCAACCAGTACGCCCGCGAACCCGTCTACCGCGGGGACACCGGCGACCTGGAGGCCGTCGGCCACTCCGCCAACACGACTGATCAACCGCTGGCCGAGAGCCTGGCGCTCAACGATGCCAACACGGTCGCGTCCAACTACCTGATCCGGGTGGACATCCGTGATGCGCACCCCGAAGCTGCCGCGTACTTCCGCGAGAACACGGGCATCGTCAAGCGCCTGCTGCGTCCGATTCTCGAGCGGGGCGAACGCGCGTGGCACCAGCTGCCCATCGGCCGCGACGACGACACCGGCGTGGAGATCCTGCGCTACAACATGTACGCGAACTACCGCATGCCGCAGTCGCGCCTGGAAGGCGTAGTGCGCGCACTGGTGGACTACTGGAAGAAGGTCACCCAGTACCCCGACCCGCAAGACCTGGAAATCCCCGTGGTGCTGACCGGGCTCAAGCAGTCGCTCTCCTACCAGCAGCGGATGAATCTCGTCGTTGATGGCATCCAGCGGGTGGTGGACGAACTCGAGTACCGCGGCGAGGTGGTCGCGCTCGACATGGTCAACTCCACGCTCAGCGCCGAGGAACTGGCAGACCGCAAGCGTCGCCTGATCGCTCAGATTCCGCAGGGTGGCGAGATCGAGGTCAGCTACATCTTTGACTACGTCAGTGCTCGCCGCGTCGAGTCGATCCGGCTGAAGGACTGGCGTAGCCGCTACACCGAGCCGATTCCGGTGATCGAACATCCGCGATCGGTTGGTGGGCGCTATCGCTACTCGATTCCGGTCACGTCGCACTGGGTCCGCAAGGGCGACAACATCACCCAGGTCTCGATCAAGGAAGTCGGCGGTCGCGAGATCACCCAAGAGTACGACCTGCGCAACGCCCCGGAGTTCCAGTTCACCGACAACAACGTCGGCCTGATCGAGATCCGCGACTTCCAGGGCTACCTGAGCAACCTGACCAAGCGCATGTCGTCGTCGATCCAGCTGCCCGGCGAGGGCGGCCGCGTGGTGGAACTGGTGTTCTACGAACCGAAGGTCACGCTCACCGGTCGCCCCGGCGCGGGGGATGCCGGCGGTGGCGTGCGGCTCAACTTCGTCATTGGCGTCAACCGCCCGAGCCTGGAGACCGTGTCGTTCCTGCCCTACGAAGATCAGCCCGACCCCGGCACACTCTCCGACGGCACCGCGATCGAGCGCCTCAACTGGCAGATCGCCTGGGAACGAAATGACCCGGACGGCAAGTACGGCTCGTCTGACCGCATCGAAGTGGAAGGCCGCGACGACCAACGCCGTGTCTATGTGAAGGTGGAGTACAACGCCGGCCGCGATTTCGACGTGCTGCTGTTCGACTTCACCAACCGCGACCTGACCCAGCCGCTGCGTCAGGCGCAGCGTGTGTTCAGTTCCACCGACAGCAACTCGTCGTTCGACCGCGACTGATCGCCCCAGATCACCATGAGCCAGGATCCTCACCACGACCCGGAACGCATCCACGACGCCACCCGCAATGTCGGGCGCGACGTGCCGGACCGTTCTGATGTCGATCTCGATCTCGACCTGCGCGTCAACCCGCCCGAGGAAGATGACGCCGACGTCCAGATCGTTGTGCCATCTGCCGAAGCGCTGGCCGAACGGGCCGCCGCAGAGGCCCGTGCCCGCGCCGCTCTGGAACGGGCGCGCGCGATCGATGAGCACGTGGGAACGTTGCTTGGCCGGCTGGAGTCCGTGCTTGGTCCGTCGCGCCGGATGGCGCTCTCGAACCTGCTCGGCTCCGACTCGTTGCAGGACATGCTGGCTGCCGGGCGCGACGGCACAACCGACACCGCGCTGCCGGACGAGAACGTGATTCTCGCCCCGTCCGATCTCGACCACGTGGCCGGGGAACTACAGACCCAGCGCGACAAGTACGACGACCGGATCTTCAAGTTCGGCATCGTCGGATTCCAGTCGTCGGGCAAGAGCTACCTGATTTCCGCCCTGTTCGATCAGCTGAACTTCCTGCCGAGTCTCGACGAGGCGACCACCTCGGTGGTGACCCGCATCCGCTACCCGTTCAAGCACGAGAGCACGGACGTGATCACCGTCCTGTTCCACGACCAGGCGGGCAAGCGGGAGTTCATCGCGTTTCTCAATCAGGTCAACGCCACCGAGCGTATGGCCGACCCGATCCGCTTCACCGATCACCCGGGTGACGCGAAGATCAGCGCCGACTATGCCGCCAAGGACTTCTTCCTGAAGTGCAACAACCCGCGGCGCGACCTTGCGAAGTACCGGCTGATCTCCGAGGTGCACATCCTCAAGGATTCGCCGTTCCTCACCGACCACACGGAAATCATCGACCTGCCCGGTCTCGGCGGCCCCTACGCGCTGCTGGACGAGACCACCATGCAGTACCTCGATGAAGTGGACGCCGTGCTGTTCATCTCGTCGGTAGCGCACAACTGGGTCGCGAAAGACACCGAGATCTTCTCCGCGTTCGCGTCGCGCCCCAACGTCTACAAGAAAATCTTCTTCGTCCTCTCGAAGCTGGACTATCCCGGCTCGAATCTGGAGAAGTCGATCCACACGTTCCACAACCTGTTGCACGAGTTCGTCAGCCCGGACCTGCCACGCGACCGCGTCTTCTATTGCTCCGCCTGGACGGCGCTCTACAACCGCCTGAAGAACCCGGCGCAACGGGGCAACCTGGACAACGTACGCAAGTCGTTCCACGGCCAGGACGAGCACTCGTTCTTCCGCGTGGACGACCCGTACCTGCGCACCCGCCTGCAGCGCACGTTCACGCCAGAAGACGGCGGCGTGAAGGAACTGCGGGACGGGCTCTACAGTTTCTTCTCCACGCACAAACGGCTGCTCCAGCTCAACGAGGTGCTGACCGGTCTGTCGAACATGCTCGGCCACACCAATGAGCGCTTCGATGACATGCTGCGCGCACTCGGCGGTGCCGGATCGGAAGACGCGGATGCGCTGGAACGGGAGCTGTACTGGATCGAACGCCGGCAGCAACAGCTGTTGGATGAAGCGCGTTTCGCATTCTCCGGCAACGGAAACGGGAGCGGCAACGGCAACGGGCATGGCCCGTTGTTCGCACCGTGGACGCGCGACCGCATCGCCTCACAGATTGACGACCTGATGCCGCAGTTGATGCGGGAAGCCGGCATCGCCACCGAGCCCGAACGCCGTCGCGAACGCCGCGAAGCGGCCGCTGTGCTCGGTCCGAAGCTCGGGCATGAACTCGCTGGTTGCATCTGCGCCGACCGCGCTGCCGTGCTGGCGGGTCGCTACCGGGGGTACGTGACCGATCGCATGGAGCCCTTCGTGCAGGGCTTCCCCGACGACGTGCAGTCACCACTGGGCGCCCCGCTCGGCCACTGGAATTCGTTTGTTCACGCTGCGCTGCGCATGTTGCTAGGTCCACGTTTACTGCAGGCGTGCCACCCCGCAGAAGGCGCCGCCGAAGAGATGGACCCGTTCGTCAGTGAGTTCCGCCGGACCGCGGCTGACACCGTGCGCAGCACGCTGGACCGCGTGGAAGGGGAGTGGCCCGGCGCCCTCGTGGCCGCCTGGGACACACTTCGCGTAGACATGGCAGACGCCTTCCGGCAGGACGTCGTCAACTTCTATCGCGCCCACCCCGATGCACCGCGTCCTCTGGTGGATTCACCGGAAGCGCTCGTGCTCAACCTCCAGCGCATCTGCGATGAACTCGCTGGCTGCCACGACACGGCCATCGAACTCGACCACGAGGTCCACGAAGCCCTCGACTCGCTGCGCTGACCAATGAGCGCACGCCGGACCGCCTGATTGGCCGGCCCGCGTTCGGAGCATTCTGCCCACCTGGTCAGCCGATGTAGCGCGGCAGCGTGCCTTGCCAGGCGGTGCGGATGTCGGCAATCGATGCGTCAATCGCGTGCGCGTCCAACTCGCCCTTGATCGTCACCCGGTCCCCGTCGGAGACGGTGCCGATCGGCTGCAACGGCACCGTTGCGGCGGCGGCCAACTGCGCGACCGCGTCGGCCCGGTCTGCGGGCACCTCCAGGACGAAGCGCGACGGTGCCTCGGCGAACAGCCGGGCCACATCCCGTTCCCGGGCATCCAGTTCGCGCGGCGCAGCCGGGAGGTCCAGGTGCGGTTCGTTCACGTCATCCACGTGCAACTGCGAGACGTCGCCGTCCACGCCCAGGTCACCCGCGAGTGCCATCTCGGCGACTGCGACCGCGATGCCACCTTCCGCGCAGTCATGAACGGACAGCAGATGGCCGGCGTCTCGCAACTGCTCCAGCAGGTCAAACGTCGCCACGGCTTCGGCCGGACGCACGCGCGGAACGTCGGTACCGCTCGGCAGGTCGTGCGCCAGCAGATAGTGCGCACCACCGAACTCGGCACGGCAATGACCGAGCACGAACAACGCACTGCCCGCGCGCTTGAGGTCCATCGTCATCGCCTGCTTCGGCACGTCGTTCATGATCCCGCACGCGCTGATCAACAGCGTCGGCGGGATGGCGATCACCTCGCCGTCTTCGCGCAGGTACTCGTTGTTGAGCGAGTCCTTGCCTGAGATGAACGGGGTGCCGTACGCCATAGCGAGGTCGTAGCAGGCCTTGCTGGCGCGCACGAGGCCGCCGAGGCGGTCAGGCTTGTTGCAGTTGCCCCATGAGAAATTGTCGAGAATCGCCATTTGCCGGCGCGTGCCACCGACCGCCAGCGCGTTGCGCACCGCCTCGTCAATGGCGTTGGTCGCCATGTGGTACGGGTCAATCAGGCCGAGTTCGGGGTTGAGACCGTTGCTGATCACCACGCCCTTCGGGCTGCCCGGCACCGGCGTCAGCACGGTGGCGTCGCTCGGGCCATCCTGCCGCACGCCGACGAACGGCTTGACCGCGCTCATCGACTGCACTTCGTGGTCGTACTGGCGCACCACCGCCTCCTTCGAGGCCACGTTGGGCATCTCCAGAATCGCCAGCAGATCCGCCGAGTAGCGCCCGTCCTTGCGCGTCCGGATGGTCGTCGCGGTCGGCCTGGCGTGCTCCCACTCGGCCTGGCGGATCGTCCGCGGCAAGCCGTTGTGCAGGAAGTCCATGTCGAGGTCGGCAACCACTTCCCCCTCGTGCCGCAGGATCAACCGGCCGCTCGCGCGGAACGTACCGATCGCCGTCGCGTCCACGTCTTCCGCCGCGAACAACGCCAGCGTCTCTTCCAGCTTGTCCGGCGGGACGGCCATCACCATCCGTTCCTGCGCCTCGCTCAGCCAGATCTCGCGGTAGGTCAGCCCGGCGTACTTCAGCGGTACGGTCTCGAGGTCGACTTCGGCACCGAGGTGTTCGCCCATCTCGCCGACGGCACTCGACAGCCCGCCTGCGCCGCAGTCGGTCACGGCCGAGTACAGCCCCCGATCACGGGCCTGCAGCAGCGCGTCGAGCAGGCGCTTCTCTTCAATCGCGTTCCCGATCTGAACCGCGCCACTACTTACGGTCTCGCTCTCGGAGGTCAACTCCACGGAGGAGAACGTGGCACCGCCGATACCGTCACGCCCGGTGCGGCCACCGGCGCTGACGATGATGTCGCCGTCGCGTGCGGCTTTCTCCACCTTGTCCCGCGGAATCATGCCCACACACCCGGCGTAGACCAGCGGATTGCCGAGGTAGCGCTCATGGAAGAACAGCGCGCCGTTTGCCGTGGGAATCCCCATGCGGTTGCCGTAGTCGCGCACACCAGCGATCACGCCGTTCATCACGCGGCGCGGATGCAGCGTCCCGGTCGGCAGCTTCTCGCGCGGCCAGTCGGGCGGGCCGAAGCAGAACACATCGGTGTTGACGATCGGTCGCGCGCCGAGGCCGGTCCCCATGATGTCGCGAATCACGCCGCCGATGCCGGTGCCGGCCCCGCCGTACGGTTCCAGCGCACTGGGGTGGTTGTGCGTCTCCACCTTCATCGCCACGCCGAGTTCGTCATCGAACGCGATCACGCCAGCGTTGTCGACAAACACGCTCAGACAGAACGGTGAGTCCGGGTCTTCCTTCGCCATCAACTCACGCGTAGCTCGCGCGATCGTGCTCTTCAGCAGGTTGTCCGTCGGTTTGTTTAGTAATCCAATATTTTGCTATGCAGTGAAATTTACTTG
>WURV02197292.1:0-11912 GCA_011762755.2 Epimenia babai
TTTAAGAAAAAATACGAACATCGGCAGAAGTTACTTCCCCTAGCTGCGATGACGATACCATGAACAAATCTAAAAGATACCATCCCTAGGACAATATCTGCAAAATGGCAGACCTATGCGATAAGCGGTTCTTGAGAAGTTTTATTAAAGAGAAAATACGAACATCGGCAGAAGTTACTGCACCTAGCTGCGATGACGATACCATGAACAAATCTAGAAGATACCATCCCTAGGACAATATCTGCCAAATGGCAGACCTCTGCGATGAGCGGTTCTTGCGACAATTTTTTAAGAAAATGTTAACATCGGACGGATGGACGATGGACGAACTCCGATCAGAAAAACTCACCGAGCATAAGCTCAGGTGAGCTAAAAAAGGAAATGTCAAATAGGCTACCACAAACATGGATATTAAAACAAGAGAACAAAGGAGCCAAAAACACTCATTCCAATATTAAAACAAAAGGTGAAACGGCGTCAAAGCACTTATTCTCTGTGTGGGAGTGGAAAAACTGACAGATGGATTTTTTTGTCAGAAAAAATGAGGATATTGTGTTCCTGACAGGAACATGGTTAAAGCATTGCAGTGATGAATTGTTATCAAAGAATACTATATTCATATACAGTGTTTCATGCGACTGCCATGATCGAATATGGGGCGGAGTAGCCGTCATTCACAGAAATGAATTTAAAGTCAAAACTTTTAAAATCACGTTCCTATGAGAGTTTTGAAATATAACAGTCTGTTTCCGACTGCAAACTACATACCTCAGTTATTTACCACCGTGTCGGCAGCAAAAAGTTTGATACATACCTCGACTCCATTGTCACATATGGCTGTCAATTAATAATTACCGGCGACTGTAACATAAACGTTGAACGGTCAGACAATACTTTTGCTTCCCACTTCTGTTACTTACTCAGCCAGAGGGACCTTGATCAACATGTCATTGTCCCCATCCATATACAAGGGGGAATTCTTGATCTTGTAATAATATGGACTGATCCAAATTTTGTCAGATGTGCTTACACTGACAATTTTATTTATATCCGAAAAACTACTCAGTCGTTTCTGACATCAGTTAAGGGCATGGTGATCATTGTATACTAAAAACGGTCATTTCGTATTGAAAAACTTGACCAGTGAAGCTTTTTGCGCTGACATTAGCAACTCTGTTCTCACCAACGATGATCAGATTTCTCTGTCGTCTGTTACTGAACTTGCTGAAGAGTATAAGCCGATGTAATCTATATTTGAGCGACATGCGCCAATCACATCTCTCAAGGTGAAAGCTGACCCGACGTCACCGTGGTTTAATCCAGAAGCCGTTAAGTAGATATCGGCTTGTCGGTGTGCTGAGAGAATATGGCGAAAGACTGACAAATTTCATACACTGTACTGGAAGGCCCGACAGCAGTCGCGTTGACCCCCCCCCCAAAGTTACCACCCCATGACTCAGCTGTTGTATTGGCTGAACAGTTCGCTGGGTTTTTCGAATCAAAAGTTACGGGGATCCGTGAAAATATCCTTCACAATGTCGATCCTGGCAACAATTTTGATAGTGGCACTGAATGCGAGGTTCACCTGTTATCGTTCTCTGAGGTGACTGTTGACAATGTTTGCTATTACATCGCACAGGGAAAGTCAGGTGCTGTTGATCCAATCCCAGAATGGCTTCTATGTGTCTGCGCGCCTCTTCTTTCTTCTTTTAACGTGCATATGATAAAAAATCTCTTCAGACAGTATGCATGCTTTCCTTATGAAAAACAGCGACTGTGCGGCGTCTTATTAAAAAAGCTACACTCGATGCATGCCTTTCCAACTACCGACCCGTTTCTACGCTTGTATGGGTGTCTCAGCTAACAGAGAGAGCGGTACTTTGTCAACTAACCAACTACCTCACGACCAACAATCTCTTCGAGCTGTTCCAATCTGCCTATAGCAGCGCACAGTACTGACAGCGCACTTTTACGGCTTGTGTCTGACATCAGCATATTCCTAGATAATAACAAAACATCATCGGTTGCCATTGTGCTTCTAGACTTGTCCGTGGCATTCGATACCATAGACCATTGTATCCTTCTCACTTGTCTGTCTCGGCTCTATGGTATTGATGGCGAAGTACTTGAATGAAGTCAAGATGTAGCGATGAACATTATGCACAATATGAAATCTGCCCATTACGTGAAGCAAAAGCAATTTAGTGAGAACTTTGAAGACAATTACCGTATATACTAGCTTATAAGGCGACTCACTAATAAGACGACCCCCTGACTTTAGAAAGACAATAGTCAATTTTAGCGATGACCCGTTTATAAGACGAGGCAAACTTTTATTCATAATACAGTACTGCAAATGTAAGTAAATCTAATTGCGATTGTCCCACGTGATTTCGTCTTTGTCGTTAGTAAATAAAATATGTGCTTCTTGTTTAGTAAGACATTCGTCGTAAATGTCATCGTCTTCGTCGCAGTCATTGATCTCACTCGGTCTTGCGTCGTTGCCGTTGATGATGCGATTATATCATTGTATAAATAGTCGTCCTTGGTCCCGTCCATAGCGTTCGCGATCCCGCATTTCAAAAACGTTTTCACTTGTGCTTCGGGAATTTCGTCCCAAGCTGTTTTGACCCACCCACTTACAAGTTCGATACTCGGTCATTTAAAGTTACGAGCTTTTGTAGCTTTTTTCCACTGATCATCCATTCGTTCCACTGGCGGCGCATATTACACTGAAACGGCTTATTCAGACACACGTCATGAATAAGAAATAGAAATTCTTACTTAGAAGACTACTCCCCATTTTTGAATCTAGGTTTTTGGTGAAAAAAGGTCGTCTTGTAAGTGAGTATACGGTAATCAATTCTCCTAATATCTAGTCAATACAAAATCAATAATAGTGTACCAATAATAGTCGTAAAATCGAAATCACTAATAGCACACAGAAATCCTCTTATAGTGGAGTTGCATTGATTAGTTAACATTGCTCATCATCATGAGTAGAATAGATGTATGAATTTTCCTATAAAATTTCTATATAAACAGGATTGGATAATATAAGTTACAGAATCTTCGTATAACCTCTCATAAGGTAAGTATCCCCAATGGAGTGATCCAAAAATTAGTGATTTGCTTATCAACTCAAGAAGCCAAAACTTATGCAACTGAAATGACATTCCTCCTCCACTATTTCATACTGTTGAGAAATAGGTATCCTAGGTCTATATTGTACATTTATGAGGCTCTTGCATGACACAAATTAGACTGTTTATCAAGTGATGCAAGAGAAAATCACTAAGTTGGATGTTTACTAGTGTGGAATGAATACTTTACATATGAATGATGTCTACTGTGTACACATCACACTACTGTACATATAAGGTACAGATAATATAGTTACATTAAATACTGAAAACTCTACTCCCACTTTCACAATACAAGCTAGGAATTGACAAATTATACTACAGAGTGATACACAGTGATTCCAAAATAGGTAATTTAAAAATGATGATTAAAAATAAACTATCACTATAAAATGCATTTAATCATATAAAAAAAATAAAAACCTAATAGCAAAAATTGAACAAGATGCAAGAAAAGCCTCAAGACGCTCACCTGAAAAAAGTCATCTTGATATTAGAACGAGAAGACAACAAGGAGACTGCTTGACATCAGAAACAAAAGGCCAAAGAAATCTGAGAGTACACATTACGATAATGAAACACGACAAGAGGCCAAGAAGACGCGACAATACCCATTACGACACTGAAACAAGAAAATACAGATTTGTAGAAAAACCAAGGCTGAAATCACATCTAATTGCCAAAATTAGTCGATAGAAATTACCCCCCTTTGCTCGCATGATGAGATGCTGAAAAAATCTGAAAGATACTAACCCAAGGACAATACCTGCCAAATGGCAGACCCCTGCGATAAGCAATTCTTAAGAAAAAATATTTTAATAATACGAACATCGGCATGAATTACTTCCCCTAGCTCTGATGACGATACCATGAACAAATCTAGAAGAGACCAACCAAAGGACAATATCTGCAAAATAGCAGATCTCTGCGATAACCGGTTCATGAGAAAAAATTTTTTTAAGAAAACATATGAACAACGGTAGAAGTTACATCCCCTAGCTTCGATGATGATACCATGAACAAATCTAGAAGAGACCAAGCCTGGGACAATATCTACCAAATGGCAGACCTCTGCGATAAGCGGTTCTGGAGAAGATTTTTGAAGAAAATGTTAAAATTGGATGGACGGACGCTGGATGAACTCCGATCAGAAAAGCTCACTGAGCATAAGCTCAGGTGATCTAAAAATATAAACATCAGCAGAAATTGCATCCCATTACATGGATGAGACCACAAACAATCTTTATTAAGGCCAACCAAAGAAAATCTGCCAAATTGCAAATCCTTAGGCCAAGTGGTTTTTGAGAAGATTTTTGAAGAGAAGGTTAACATCGGACGGAGAGACGGATGGATGGACGAAGTCTAAAGCTTACCGAGCATAAGCTCCGGTGAGTTAAAAATGGGTGAAAATGAAGATGCAGTAACAAAGATTACGATTATACACAATGTTTATTTAAAAAATAAAAATTGATCAAGATATTCTTTCTTCGTATTCCCACAAAGTGAACAATTCTCGGAAATCAAACACTACGCAGAACTTGGATAAGTGACAAAGCCCCATGCCTAATATCTGACATAATAAAGATCAGTAAATATTTTCCTTTCTTGGCTATGATGACAAATCATTTAACTATGCGAATGAGACCAATTAGCAATAACTTTTGCCAAATAGCAAAGCTCTAAGATAGAGAATTTTAGAGAATTTTTTTAAGTAAAACTGCAAACATCAGTAAAAATTACCTGCCATTGCTTAAATTGCGATACCCCATACTCATTTTAATAAGACCAAAAACACTGGATCTTAAAAATGCAATGCTTCGCAAAAATCAGTTGTTGAGGAAACTTTTATAAGATGACGAAAGATGGATGGATGGACAGACAGACAACAGTCTCATTACAACACTTACCTGATTAAGTTCTGATAACCTAAAGACATATTTTAAGCCTTCACATCTGTAATTTAATAGATGTGTAACCTACAAATAAGTATAGAAGCAAGTGAATGGTTGCAACATAGGTCATGTGCGACCTGTAGGGTTACAAGTACTGTACATGTTATTAAGTATAAGTTAATAAGCGGTATCGTACCCATATCTTCGGTAATTACATGTAGCTCAGTTCCATTAGCATTCCCATTGTGACAACCACCATTGTTTAGAGCAACATCATTCCCGTTTGCGATATTCTTGTCTTCCTCCATGTCAATGTCATTATCATTAGTTTCGACAATAAAATCACTATTACCATTCATAGCAGCGTTTACAGAATTCATTTCTCCTTCCGACATCAGTTTATAAAGATCATGCTGATGTGTGCTGACCACATTTGACGCCGAATTGTTGTTGCTACTGCTGCCATTACCAGTACTTTTCGACATTGCTATAAGCCGGTTAGGACTGTTACAGCCTGACCGCGGAGGTGTATGCGACAGCCCTTGATGAACTGGACTGATACTAGGACTCGAACGGTTGCTCCCACCACTGCTGTAGTATGAGCGTGGACTGCGCAAAGACGGTCCGCGCACCTCGCTGTCTGTTCCATTAACCATCTCGACAAACTGACGACATTTGAGCAAGAACAACAAGTTAGGATCACGTTCTAACAGACCCGGGTAGAGATGCTGCGTTGTATCAATAGCTTTACCCATTTGTCCCATCAACACAAGTTTCTGTATTTCTGCAATAAAAAGGTACATTAGCTACAATTAGTGATCATAGAACAAAGCACTATACCTAACTTGAAATATTTGGATAAGTGATGAGTCTTCATATCCTCTCATGTGATACTGTTGTAATCGATCAGGTTAATGATATACAAAACAACTATGAATTTAATGGTGATTTTATTTTGACTTAAAGGTAAAAAAGGTAAAGTACAACATTTATATACCGCAAGTATCAGCCAAGAAAGGCGCTCAGATGCGGTTGACAATTAAATGTTATTGGCAGCTATTCAGCGCATATACAATACCTTTGATACTCACACATCACCCTGCCAAGGATAATATCGAGTATCTACCTATTTTAGAGACGGGTTTATCCAGCAATCGGGGATAAATGACTTGCTGAGGACCACCGCAGAAAAGTCAACTAGTGGGAAGTTTCGAACCCGCGACCTTTGGATTACGAGTCCAGTGTTCCTACCACTCGACTAACTGCTTCCCCTTCATCATCTAAAAGGCCTCAAGATGCTCACCTGACTATTGGGAGAAAAGTAAACAAGAAAAACAAAAGAAAGGAATTTAAGATGCATGAATATAACTGAAAATTTGGGGGAAAAACAAGAGTAGCAAAATGAATAAAAAAACAATAAACAATCAAAGACTAAAAAAGGAATAAACAAAAACTCCAAAAACTCATTCAGATATGAAAACAAAAAGCTAAAGTGGTGCCCAAACATTCCGATATTGAGACAAGAGGCTGAACAGGCCTCGAAGAACTCATTTGATAATAAAACAAAAGGCCAAAGTGGCCAGAAAAACACTTCTGGAACATCAAAAATATTTAAAAAATAGGACTGAAAGGTGCGGGATATTAAAAATATCCAAAAGGCCCAGAGGCCTCAAGAAGCTCACTTGAAAAAAAAGAGAAAAAAGAGAGAGAAGAGTGAAAAAAAGAGAAAAAAGAGAGAGAAGAGTGAAAAAAAGAAAATAACGGACCTCTGTGATAAGCCATTCTTGAGAAGATTTTTTAAGAAAAAAAAAACGAACATTGGCAGAAGTTACTTTCCCTAGCTGCGATGACAATGCCATGAACAAATCTAGAAGGGACCATCCCTAAGACAATGTCTGCCAAAACGTAGACCTCTGCGATAGAAAATGTTAACATCGGACGGATGGACAGACGGACGATGGACGAACTCCGACCAGATAAGCTCACCGAGCATAAGCTCAGGTGAGCTAAAAAATGACAAAATAATAAATGAGATTAAATAAACTAACAGTCAATCAGTGTATTAACATGCCAAGGAGGGTGTCCTGAAAGATCACGCATAATGAAGTTAATATGAAAATCTCAACAGTTTACATAACACCTTTTAATTGTTATTAATGAATAAAAATAGTAGCTATGCTGTAAGATTTGATTTAATATGGACATGTTGATGCTGGGATATAAATGAAATCTGACCATTACATAAAGCTAAAACAATCTTTTGAGCACTTTGTCTGAAAGAGATTAATCAATTCACATAATTTCTATTTAATACAATTCTAAAAAGTGAATAATAGCATGCCAATAAAAGGTGTAATTAATTTTACAACCATTATTAATCATTATCGCTAATAGCAGGCAGAAATCATCTTGTAGTGGAGTTTCAAAAATGAGTTAATATCATTGCTCATCATCATGAGCAAACATTAAGACGTATGAAGTCAATTATACAATTTCAGTAACTGTATTAACACGATAGACTAATTTCAGTTACAATCATAATTTAAATACAATTCCTAAATACTATCAAGAAAGGTTACTTCCGAATGTGTCCAGTTGTACAATAAAAATTGTTGATCGACTTGATTGGTCATTCATTTCTGAGAAGCGGAATCCTAGTAAAATCCTTGCAAAACTTCTCATAAGTTATACGATAAGTAACCTAACGGACTAATTCACCAAATAGTGATTTGCTTATCAACTCATGACGTCAAAACTTTTTGCATGTGGAAGTACATTCCTCTCACAAAAGCTCATACTGTGATAAGTCCTCTTTCAAATTTACTGGTTTATAATAGAGCAACAAGTATCCTACTTCTATATTGTACATTTATGAGGTTTTTTCTTTTATGAAGTGAACTAGGCTGTGTATCATCGTGAAGCTAATGAAGATCACTCAGCAGGATGTCTGCTGGAGTGTGGTATGAATGCGTGACATTTGAATGATGCCTGCTGCGTGCACACACTACTGTACTTATAAGGTCATATTCTATTCCCACTTTTAGAATGCAAGCTATGAATCGAAAATTTATACTGTATAGTGATACACAGTTTAAAGATAGCTTATTTATGATAATTTGACAACTGTCACAATCATCAGCATTCACTCATATAAACAAGTAAATAAATAAGTAAGTAAAACATAAAACTGAAAAAGGAAGAACTAAAGGCCAAAGAGCCCTCCAGACATACGGATATTTGAATAAGAGGCCAAAGATGCCTACACACACTTGAATATTAACACAAACATACCTCAAAACTCTCATTCGAAAATTAAAAACGGCTAAATGGGCCTAAAACACTACTGAATCATCAAAAGGATTTGGAAAATTTAAATTAGTTTAGAAATCATTTCGAGCAAAATAACAAACATCTAGAAATTACCTCCCCTTGGCCTGATCATGGTATGCTTACCAAATCTAAAAGAGACTAACCCTAGGAGAATATCTGCCAAATGGCAAAGCTCTACGACAAGCGGTGATTGAGAAGAAGATTTACAAGCTCTATGACAAATGGTTTTTGAGATTTTTTTCAAGAAAATGTTAACATCGGACGGAGGGACAGATGACGGACAAAGCCAGAAAAGCTCACCGAGCATAAACCCCGGTGAGCTAAAAAATGGTTCAGTTTTTCCATCGCTTGACACAGAATGTGTACCATGGAATTCTTAAACATGGCCCTGCACAAGAACTTACTTTGTCGGTTCTTGATGGAAGCGATGTCTTCATCAAGACTCTGGCCAGTGCAGCGGCTAAAGGCTTCCGCAGATGCACAGTAGCCATGGTGGACAAGGTATGTAGACACCAGACTGAGACAAATTCATAGTAAAGATATAGTGCGTTAGAGAGCAATGCTATTAGTGATCTAAATCTAAATATTTCATTTTAAAAAATAGCCTCTTTTAGAGACACAATATGAGACCCACCATATCAAAATGAGTCTAAAGTCAGGATTCCCATAGTAGGTAAATAGCGTTGACGCATACTCACATATGTGACTCAACACATAGTCAACACCAGTCGGAATCTAACATTTTTCATATTTTTACTTTATCTAATAAAACAACCTGTAAGGAATCCAATGATACCAAAATCATGATAATACCTCAATTACTTCTAGAGATATTGATAATTACATAAACGTGTTCATATAACAAAATTCCGAGAAAAATGCGTTTGAAGTTTTATGTAGGGATAAAAACAAAGCTCCATAGCAACCACAATTTTATACTCTATCAAACATGATAAATGAGGTATCAATGGAAAAGTTATTAAATTTTAAATATTCTATCACATTAAATCACAGAAAATATCCACCATTAAGTTGCCCATATTTCTTTTGTTTGTAATAAAATTTACATAATAAAGAATACTATACGTGAGTTTAAATGATTCAAAATACAATTTTTCTGTTAATAATATTGTATATTATTATTTTTACGGAAAGAATAATATCCATAGTATCCGAAAATCCTAAATACCCGAAATTGAAAAATTTATATTTTTCGACTTTCTAACGCTATTTACCCACTATGGGAATCCCTACTTTAGACTCATTTTGATATGGTGAGTCTCATATATGCTCTTGTCTTCTTAGGTGAAATTACAATAAACGATATTGTATGTTTTTTGGCTGCAGTACCGCATAATGGGCGAATATTGCATAAGATCATCAAAGCCTGTTTCCATCTCATTTATTCCTCGAAGTGAGGCTCTTCTGATGCTAAAAGTAGGATGCACCAACAAGTTTCTCGATATCCCAACTCAGTAAGAGGAGATTGATAATTTTTTTTTACTGATGCTTCCCCGTTGCAGCAACCGAAGGTGTTCCACATCAAGACGAGTCTTCATGCTATCTTCACAAACAGCTTCACTAACACCCTGTCTGCCATCAAGTTCTTCTACGTCTGGTACTTTCTCTTTGGTACGTTTAATCACGCAGTACTTATTTCCATCGTCAATATGACAAATTATTGATTTAAAAATAGAAGATTAATTTTATAAAAATATACATAATCTTCTGCATTTGCTTTTTTGACAATAATATAGTACCATCTACAGTATGTCTTAAACGCAATAAAACTACTAAATGCTGTAAATCTTGTATATTTCAGGCGATATTCCAAAGACATGGATCCTTAGTAAACTCAACTTACATGAAAGGTATGATTTACTCAGTGTGTAATTTGATCATTGTCAATGATGC
Organism: Epimenia babai; assembly: GCA_011762755.2. Lineage (NCBI taxonomy): Eukaryota > Metazoa > Mollusca > Solenogastres > Cavibelonia > Epimeniidae > Epimenia > Epimenia babai. The sequence goes on from WURV02197292.1 coordinate 10,280, forward strand.
TGTTATGTTCTCTAGACTTAAGCTGTTGATAGATAATGTAGACGAACAACTCATGCTAAAATTATTACACTTTATAACCATGAGTAAAGCTGATATCTCTTTGCGATCACGAGTGTTTTGTTTAACGTTGAAGATGGACATGATCACGTTAGATGGCATACTTGCACCTCGGCTTTAACAAACAATTGTGTGCAACTGGCACCCTGCCGATACAGCTATATGTTGAATTACCTCTTTTTACCACGATACCGACTGCATCTTAAGCATGGATCGCTAGTGTAAGAAAACAGTACCTTTGTTTTTAGCTCACCTGATGATCGCAGTTCGTCTGTCGTCCATCCATCCATCTGATGTCAACATTTTCTAAAAAATTTTTTCAAGAACCGCTTATCTCAGGGGTCTGCCATTTGATGAATATTGCCCTTGGGCTGGTCTCTTCAAGATTTGTTCATGGTATCATCATTACAGCTAGGGGAGGTAACTTATGCGGATGTTCATATTTTTCTTAAAAAATCTTCTCCAAAGCCGCTTATCGCAGAAGTCTTGCAAATATTGTCCTTGGGTTGGTCTTTTCTAAACTTGTTCAAGGTATCGTCATCGCAGCAAGGGGAGGTAACTTTTGCCGATGGTCGCATTTTATCTTTAAAATCTTCTCAAGAACTGCTTATCGCAGAGGTCTGCCATTCTGCTGATACGGTCCTTGGGTTAGTATCTTTCATCTCGTCATAGGAGCAAAGGGGAGTAATTTTTATCGACTTTTTTATATGAATCTCTTTATCTCCATGCCCACTCAGTGCAAAGGTATGCCATTTTGCAGATAGTGTCTGCGTAGGTGTCATTCAGATTTGTTTAGGCAATTAAAGCTGATTTCAGCCAAGGTTTATTTATGGATTTGTATTTTCTTGTTTCAATATCTTAATAGATTTTTTAAGGCCTCTTTAGCCTCTTGTTTTAGACAGGCAGTCTCTGTCTTGTCCTCTCGTTTTAATAATTTGGTAGCTACTTGATTTGTCTTTTCTTTTTTTTTCAGGTGAGCGTCTTTGGAAACCACTAATTTTATATGTTTTCCTTGTACTGTACAATGACTTCGACTTGACTATTCAATCCACCCCACCAGTATCTATTTATTTTGTAATCTTATGAAATGGCAAGCCAATTATTACACAGAAGGGAGCATTCTGATTATGCCAACACCAAATGTACTGAGAAATTACCATTTGTAAGGACCTTGCTGGTGCATCTTTCAGAGCTGTCTTGCTTATGGCTTGTTTATTATCATTTAGCACAAGTATCTTAAGGTGTAGCATATAAAAGTCACATTTTCCTTTTGATAATAATAATAGAGAGTCAGTCAGAGTCAGAGAGAGAGACTATTATTATTATTATTATTTTTTACTTTCACTATGGCAGTATCCGTTGCAGATTCCCGTAATTAACTCCTGTATAAGAAAGATGAAAATGTATCTTTAATGTATCAATAACGACGGAATGCGCTGGATTTTGATTAATAAACGGTAAACATGTGTAGGAGCCTGCCTGCTATCAGCAGTCTATATGGTATGCTCGACCCACCCCTCTTCCTTCACCTTCTACTTAGTGGAACTCTACTGCGTTTCTTATGGAATATTTCTCA
>WURV02197303.1:0-11912 GCA_011762755.2 Epimenia babai
GAAACTCATTTTAGTAAATACTAGTATTAACTAGACACAATTTTTAGTAAATACTAGTATTTACTGAAATATTTTAGCAAATACTAGTATTTACTGAGCCATTCAGTAAATACCAGTATTTCCGCAAACAGTTCAGGGAATACCGGTATTTACCGCAACATATATACATACACATACATATATATAGCTAGATTTACACAGATGTTCCATCATTCACCTGATGAAGAATGTTCTAACATTCGAAAGCTTGTTATCTATAATTACGCAGTGAGCCATAAAGGTGTTACCACTTGAATTGCTTATATTTGAAGTGACTCACACGGCTACCACAATGAATGATATACTAGTGAGGCTTAAGGACGATATCCCCAGGAGGCCGAAATGTGTGATATACATGAGGTTAAGTCTCGATACGCGTTTATACACATTACCTTAATGTACACTTGGTGATGATTATTGTCATTGTATATATAATTCAACTGCTGATTTGATGGGTCGTTATACATAGGTACCAACCACGGTTTAATCGTTAAATTACCTCCTCAGGGTGATGATGGTATTCTGTCATGTTTGCGTTAGTCGAAGTGGTAGCATATGTAGTAATTGTGATTTTGGATTCAAGTTCAGTCAATTGTAAATAAATAGAAAAGTTATGTAATCGTGGTGGATTTGTTCAATGCGACATGCAGCTAGACAATTAATTATATCAACGCACACACGCAAAAACTGGCGTTCTGGCAGCATGGCCGATTGATGCTATTAAGATGCAGTCTGCATCTTAAATATTGCGTCTCATGGCATCCGATGCAGCAAGAATGGATTCTTAGTTCCACTGATTCTATGATTCTAATAAGGTTTGCCAAGAGTTATCCCCTCTCAATTATCCACATTATCCAAATAACTGAGTGTCAGATAATTGAGAGCAGACTGTATAGTACTCTGGCCATTTCATGACTTATATCGCATTTTACGACCTCATTGCGTGTTTTTATTTGCAGTTTATCCGCAGCACTCGCTCAGAATGCAGATGAACAATCCTGGCTACCTTACTATAGCTTCAAAGGTCCTTAACTTATTGATTAAATTACAGTAATTTTCGAGTACAATTGAACAATAAAATGTAAATTTTCAAATTCATAATTCATGTACCTATTGATTGAAACTACAAAAGGATTTCTTTTGGGGAAGCAGTTAGTCGAGTGGTAGGAACACCGGACTCGTAACCGAAAGGTCGCGAGTTCGAAACTTCCCACTAGTTGACTTTTCTGCGGTGGTCCTCAGCAAGTCATTTATCCCCGATTGCTGGAGTAAAGCTGTCTCTAAAATGGGTAGATGCTCGATATTATCCTTGGCGGGGTGATATGTGAGTATCGAAGTTATTGTATATGCGCTGAACAGCTGCCAAAAACCATTTCATTATAAACCGCATCTGACGGCCTTTATTGGCTAATACTTGCGGTATATAAATGTTGTACTTTACCTTTTTACCTTTGAATGTACCTCAATGCCTCACCGAGCCCCAATTTAGCTGTGTAGAGGTCTGTTATTAGTGAAATTAAACGCTTTTTAATTGGAAGATAGAGGGTTCGTATTCTGGCTATTTAATGTTTTACTATTGACATTATCAATGGTGTTGTTGCACTGTCATAACCTCGTCTATCTCTGGCCAAACATTTCCGCGCTTAATAATCGGATAAAGATCGGTGCCATTTCTTAAGAATGACGTCATTCATCTCGAAGGTTCACGTGATTTTAAGCGCAACTATATTCTTTTATATCATTTGTTATGCATTTACCCCAGGTCATGGAACAAAGTTCCTAATAGCCTACGTGCATCAAACTCACTTTCAATATTGAGGCGAAATCTGAAAACATATTTCATTGCTAGTGTGTCTATATCACACGGATTTATTGATGTATAAGATGCGCTTCACTTACCGATTATGATACAGCACAGATTCATGTGCCTGCTATTATGAATACATTGAAACCTAATATAAAGAACTTATTCAAGAATAGATATAAGAGAAGATATAAAAGAAAATAAACAATATAAATCAACAGGAAATTGCCAGTGGTTATACTGTTAAAGCTAAGTTATTTAATCCGCATAGCGCAGTATTACTATCGCTTTGTGTAAGTTGTCGATATATTGTTATTGTTCTATAGTTAACCAGTTACTAATACAAATTTACGAAGTTAAATAATTATAAGCTGAATAACACTTGGCAATGATTATATTAAAGATAGACATTCTCACGCCGACTCTTCTGTGTTTACATTTTCACTGACTTGTAGGGGAAAGCAAATAGTTGGCTAGTAAATGTGCTAGACTGGTTACCGAAAGGTCGCGGCTTCATATGGTCCAACATATTTTCGTGTTAGTGTATAATTGACAAAGAAGTGCCAATTGTTTTAGTTATATCCTTTGACGAGGTACTTGATGTTACGTGTTATACCAGTGAAGGTACTTTATGTTACGTGTTATACCAGTGAATGTACTTTATGTTAGGTGTTATACCAGTGAAAGTACTTTATGTTACGTGTTATACCAGTGAAGGTACTTTGTTACGTGTTATACCAGTGAACGTACTTTATGTTATGTGTTATACCAGTGAAAGTACTTTGTTACGTGTTATACCAGTGAAAGTACTTTATGTTATGTGTTATATCAGTGAAAGTACTTTGTTATGTGTTATACCAGTGAAGGTACTTTATGTTACGTGTTATACCAGTGAAGGTACTTTGTTACGTGTTATACCAGTGAAGGTACTTTGTTACGTGTTATACCAGTGAAGGTACTTTATGTTACGTGTTATACCAGTGAAGCTACTTTATGTTACGTGTTATACCAGTGAATGTTTTTTTACCAACACGAGTAAAATAAATTGTCGAGGGGTTTCTTTGGTGCTGCTGTAATTCATCGAGTGATAACGAATGTCCTTTACGTTGGGAAGCTTGTGTTATCTTGTGTTGTGCCTAATGCTCATTCATTGGTTCATATTGATCATTAACCGTGTTTTTTCCCGTATTCCGTGAAGGGTTTTTTCTGTAAGACCGAGGCTGATTTCGAGGACTTCTGTCGGAGAGTCTACAAAGAGATAGTGAATCCTCACAGATTGCCGATGTTTGAATTACACAAGTCACGTCCATCCCACTGGCCTATTTTCAAGCCAGGCTCGAGCGCGATGAATATAAACCCAGGTGTGTGAATGCGTCAAGTACACCAAAACGGTAACATACGACTTTTATCGACTACAAGTATTATATAGTACAGGCTGAGCCACAATTTACAATTTTAACTAGTGAAAATTTAATTTCAGTAATTTCATAAAGATATGGTAAAGAATAAACATATATTACCTAGGACAGACGACGGTGAATATCTACGAATTTTGGAGATAATTGTACTCCAGCAATCAGGGATAAACCAGTCGCTAATGATTTTTATAGAAGTTGACTTGCGCGTTGTTTTGAACCTGTGACTTTAGGGTTGGGAATTTTCAAAATAAAGCCGTCATGTTGTTTTTCGACTAAATGTCAGAAAAATAAAACATTCTTAAAATTACAGAAAACAAAGAAACATTGTGATTTTCTTCTACAAAACATGGATTAGTAGTGTGCGTGACTTCCTCTACTGTCAATTACTGCTTGACATTGTCCGCGCATGCTTTCGAGTAGGTGACGTAGGTTCTGTTGTGGACCAAATTGGTCCATGAGTCCAATAGCGCACCCTTGCTGAGCTGTTACTATAGCCTTGAGCCCTCACTAAATATACAAAAATTAGTATATACGCAAGATTGCAGAAAAAATTGATAATATAAACGATGTTTTCCGACATTTTTCAGCCGAGTATCACATGGTGCAAACGAGCGACACAGAAGAAGAGTTCGAGTTACTTTGACGTAATCCTCTCGTATTTTAAAAAGTCTTTGATGATTTCATAATACGGCATGATTACGCGTGTTTTTATTGGTCAAAAATAGACTTATGAAAATTTAACGACTTTGATCGATGTCCCGAATATCACGAAAAAGGCAAGTAGAGGATGGATATCGCGAGTTTCGATGAAATATTGCGTGGTATAAAAATGTTAGAAGTACATTAATCCCCGATTGACTTCTGACTAACTCCAGTTTAAATAATTTGAATTACTGCGATGCTATTTGATGATTAACACATGACTGGAGGCTGCAGCGAACACTGGGTGATCAAGAGCGTGCTCTGATAGGTGGGAAGGAGGGAGAGTAGTGATGGGTGTGGCACGAAATTATTGATATAGGTGTGACATAGGGTAATATATTTGATAGGGCAAAAGTTGTATTGTATGTATGTATGTATGTATTTATAGGCTGATTACCAAAGTAATCGTTGTGATAGGCCATCATGGGTCCTTTACAATGCTAGCCTATTAATGTGGTTAACACGTCAATCTGATTAGCCTCACTTATATGGTGTGGGGGAAAACACCTAGTGTGAAAAACCCACCGAGTCTCGGCCGACTATTGACTTTTTTCCTTTCACGCCACTGGTTCTAAATGTCAACTTATGAAAGTCTATGTCTATATATGTCGCACACTCCGCTAAGTCTATGATAGGTCCATGTTTATTTACAATGAGATGACGACATAGCGGGGAGGTAAGCGACATAGAGAATACATATAGAGCATCTGAAGCAGAGCAAACCTCAGAGGGAAAAAGCCCCGACAGAACCACACTGTGAGGGCTACCCAGACACCCATGGGCATTGGGCTTTAAGGCATTTTCAGCCCAAAAAATTCCCCTATTAGTATACTGGTTAAAGCTGGATTTGAACCAGGGACCCTTGGATTCAAAGTCAAACGCTCTAACCACTACGCTAGCTGCCCCCAATTGTAGGTAATCAATGTCTTTAGAACTACAGCTGTGATGTTAGAGAGAGTGGTGGGTGAGGACACATTCATCCAAAGCGCATTAAACTCGGTGCTGTTGTCATGACAGCGATCACTGTAAACTACCATCTTTCGACAATCAGTTTGGACACGATACGTCATCCGATCAATGCCACTGGCTTTTAAGCGAGCTAAATAAAAGAGGCTTTTACATTTCGTAATCTCTCGAGCTAATTATCGTCGCGTACAATCAAGTTTACCATGAATTTGTAAAGTACATAAATATTTCATCTCGCGCAAAATAAATGAGTGCGTAGTGCATATTGACCTAACAAAAATGTTTATAGATACTTTTTAAATATCACTGAAATATAGGGACTTGAAATTGAAAACTGTTGATTTTACAAATGGACTAGAATGAATTACTAATTTTTTTAGTTGGTAGATATTCATGATTGGTGCTGAGTTTATAAATTTACATGATGTAATATATGAATGTAGCTCTTGTTTGCGCGGTATTTAGATAAACTAATCAAGTGGAGACAAGCCAACAAATATAAATAAATTTCCATTAACTATGACGAAAAATATTTATGACCTCAATTTCTATGTCTTATTTTATCTTACCAGTCTAACTTAATTTGAAATAAAATAACATGGGATTTGGATATCTTAGTCCTCATGTTACACTTGGCTAATTAAATTTCATATTGTTTCACATAATTTCAAACTTCATTCATAGCTTAAGAGGCCAAGGGCAACACCTTTTACTAACTCACTAGTATATTTGTGTTTGCATAAACACTTCCCGAATGATTAGAATAGTGCTTACGCGAAAGCTTGTGATTGTCATTGGATTCTATGTAAAAGGTCTTGCCCTTGATCTTTTAAGGTACTATCAGAGACACCTTTAGAGAAACTTGAGATAGGTAAAGTACAACCTTTGTAGCCCGCAATTATCAGCCGAGAAAGGCTATGAGATGCGGTTTACAATGAATATTTATGGTAAAAGGTAAAGTACATTTACAGACCGCAATTATCAGTCAAGAAAGGCTCTCAGATGCGGTTTACAACATTTACAGACCGCAATTAGCCAATAAAGCAGGATTTAGTGAGGCATTTAATATTGTAAATATTACTGACATTTACTACCAGTAATAAAGCAACACTAAAACCTTGCTTAAAGCTATTTTTTAGGTATATATTTCTGAATTGTTTTGACTGGATAAATTACAGTGACTTCGTGGTACACCAGTGTATGCTAGTGTACACCAGTGTACAATGTGAATACTATAAACTATGAATATTTATAATTATAATATTCATTATTTATTAATTATAACCAGATCATTAACAGTCTCGTTGTCTGGTAGACCCAAATGATGCCTCCATCAAAAAGGTTAATAAGTCATTACAAAATTCTAAGACACCTGTATCATTTTGGATTTCATCATTGAGTATATTTTACTTGGTATCAATATATTTACGCATTTATGGTTAGAATATTAATTTTCATTTTCAAAATCAATAATTGTCAGTTATTACTTTATTTTTATAAAATATAATTTGTCCTAAAACCGGTTGAGTGCTCATTTATTATTTGTTTAATGATTACATTCGCGTAAAAACGAAATTTCTTCACAGTAAAGTCTACTACATTTTAGATTCGACTAACACAGCTAGCTGACAAATCTCATAAATGATTAAAGAGACATCTTTTGAACATGAACAATGAGACGTTATGAATCATCAAGTGAGGTCCTAAACACAAGCTCAGAAGCTCTAGAATAGGATCAATAACACTGATATTCCTTTCTTAGCATGATGATCTTTATCATCTGTCTTCTGTGGGATGGGATCAGTACGTCATGGACTCGGGGGTGATGTGAAATAGTGCAATCCACCCACAAAGTCTAAACTGGAACTTTAGTGGTATCTAGCTCGGATACTATCACATACTGCTATATAGCGTTCCTCAGAGGCTAAGATATATACCCTCTCATACTTTGTACATATGACAGGAAAAATGTATATTCATTCCTAAAATTATTATGAAATATGTATATTCCACCAAATTGTCAGGGAATATATAATGATATGGCCTGAATTTTTTAACCAAATTTCTAGACATATTCCCTAAATTTGACTTTGTGATAAATTGGTCACTGTCTTCACACTGTTTGTCTTGTGTGGCTTTGATCTTAAGCCTAACACCATAGTAGCCAGTGCATGTGTAGAATGAATGATCAGTGAACATTATGGTTATGGAGAGTAGAGCACCAGACCCGTTAACTGGATATCGTAATTTTGAGTCCCATCAGAGGAATAGGTTTTTCTTCTGCGTATTTCTATCCATCGATTCATAGAACCGCATTGGCTACCCCCATTAAACTAATGTCATTATTGTTATGACAATCACCAAAGGCAGAGTAATGTGAATGCTGAATGAAAAGATATTTCATTCAGTTATCGTTTTATATTTAAATGGCTCGGTCTAGTCAGTTGCCATTACTGGCAGTGAATATATGTTATTTTACTTGATAAAGTCCTTACAGCTATGTCTATTACATTATTGAAAACGCCTCGTCAGTACTGTTTTGTACAAAGATATGATATTCTCACCTGTGGTGATGTTAAAAGGCTGCTTCGGGCGAATACTTACAATGATCAACTGTTATTGATATTGTTAAAAATGCTGACATATCTACTGGACACGGGGGTTGAGATAAAACTATTATTATTTAATAGTACTTTTAAGTTGCCGTCATGTATGATATCCTGATTCGTAACACAATTCTATATAAACAGCCTGTTTGCAACTAAATGATTAAATGTCTCGCCCAGAAATAAGCTAACTTTATTTAGAGTGCCGAATTATCCCTCGGTCAATAATGACAAGATGATGTCGACGACACTTTACAAAGTTACTAGCTAAAAAATAAACTGATTAAGTTATGCGCAATTTTGGGAGTACTGCAATGCCTAGTGTTGGTTTTACACTTGTATAAACTTGTACAATATACACATACTTACGGTGATGACTACTTTGAATTATAAATAATTAAATGTGAATATGTAACACTATGTGAACTAAGAAAAAACTAATGAACTATGCAGTAAGTCTATGTGTAAGCACGGGTGAAGAAGAGAGTTTTGAGTTTGGACTTGAAGATGTTGAGAGTGGGAGATGTTTTGATATAAAGAGCGAGAGCATTAAAAAGTAGAGCGGAGTTGAAGGTAAAAGTACGATCGCCGAAGTGTACTTGCTTAGATCTTGGGATAACAAGATTATCATTACTGAGCAGACATTCATAAAATACAAAGTTTTGACCTTGGTGTGTGTTTAGAACAGGAAACATCCTGTGGCCAAAGGCACTGTTATTACACCACAGTACAAACTTTTGTTCAAGTTGTCAGGTAGACCTTATTGACAAGGCAGTTGATGCTGTCCACTTGAAAAATGTGGACCAAGGTTTTTAAATGAAGATTAGACTAATTTTTGTGTGCTTTGACCGATCATATCCAAAAGAGCAGCTGAAGATGCTTTTTAGTTCTTGGACATCTTTATATACCTGAGAGCACCAGAAATAAAACACAGCGATAGTGGATCTGGATTCACCGCTGCCGTTATCACTTAGTTAAAAATACTCTAGCCTGGGCTGTACTCGTACAGGTTCATGGAAAAATCCAGACACACTAGGCCTCGTAGACTGGGGTCAGTTCAGCGGGCTAACTGCGATATAAAAGTAAAAGACATGTTGATTTCTAAGATTGGGGACAAGTTCAGCAGTACATGTGACTGGTGCATCGGGCTTAAATTTGTTCAGTTTCGACATCAACACTAAACTAAAAGTCTCACTCAGGGAAGCGGTGCGTAATGGTTCCAGTTGCGGGGGTCAGGGTTTTATTCTGATGTAATTATGCTGGCACACTGCGCTGTCAGATCAAAAGGTGAAAATGTTCAAAAAATCTTAAGTGCAATTTGCGTTACCCAAGTAGCTTAAACTGATGTGATAAACAAATGTACGATACAATTACTTGATTGTGACTTGAGTGGAAGAGGATGCTACTCAAATGTGCTAGGTGAAAAGCACGTTAAAGATTTGTCTTATTTTTCTCATTCACTGAGGTTTATACCAATCAATTTTCCTTTCTGGAAATATGTGTAGACATTTACACAAAATTTCAGGGAATATGTATGCTCCTTAAAAATTCAGGGTTTTATACATATATCTGAATAATTTTAAGGAATAAATATTCCCTTAAGGTACATTTTCCTTGTAACATACACAAGTATTTCAATACATAGCTCTTCAGATAGTTATATCTGCAACGATTAAAGTAAGATCAATCTGTAATAGCCATGGAGCGCTAGTCCGCTACCGATCAACAAGCAGGGAAATGTTTACGCACGAACTTTCGTCAAGTTCTCTGACACCTTTTTCATCTCCTGACTTAAACAGATTATAGATTATATATGTAATTTACGAATGTAACTCACGAAAATACTACATCCATTTACTAAGAATATTCATAGACAATGTAAGCTCAACGCATCCAAAAGACGATTTGGGCGACCTACACAAGGTCGTTGATTGCCATGTTACTCCATTTTCAATCTTGACAGGAGTGAAGAGGTTAATTTCCCATGTTGAAATGGAATGAATGAAATTTTATTGATTTATAGTGCCCATTTAACACATGACTATCAGAGACACTTTACAAATTTATGGTTACTATGATTAACTAGAAACACAAGGAGTACGGTACTGCGGTTCAAATCGAACTCGGTATACCATGAATGTAAATCGAAAGTAAAATAGGCACATACAGTAAGATCGCATATAAAGAAAATATAACTAAAAATATTACACCACAGATCGGATATTTGCCGTGTCAGACTGTCCGACATATAAAAACCCTGTAAAGGTATGTTAAATATCACACGCAAATCACAACATATAAAAAATTAAGTAGTAGGCTATTGCACTATAAAATTACCCACTGTTTCAACTTAGCAAAAGTTGAAAGTGTTGAATTGGTGCATCATAATATACTGTAACATGAAAAATGTAATTTCATTCCGTAAACCTGGCGAAGTATATTACATATATGAGAGAGTTCCAATAAAATTCATTAGTTTCAAAAGGTGTTACCTGTACATTTTTTTCGCACTTGTTAAGACTAATAGGTTACGCCGTTTACGGCTTCAACTCAACTCAACTCAACTCAAAATGTTTACTCAAAATGCTTCCATACTATACATAATATAACATGCAATTCTTTATATTATTTTGGGGGGATTAATGAGAGTTTAGCGTTATTTTGCAATTATAAGAGTTACTGGGAATTTTAGAACCACTGTAGCCAATTTGTTAATCACCGGTCAAATTGGACAAACAGACTAGTTACTTCCGAGGTAGTTGCCATGCAACGCGTCCTCACCAGACGACTCGAAAGTCAACTTATTTTCAATCGACGAAAAAGAATACAAATTCGTAAAACTACATGCTGCCACGATAAACAGTCTGCTGATATAAGTGAAAATCTTAGTTAAATCGTCAATGTGAAATTATGAGATAAAAATTGTTAGGTAATTTCCCGGTGTGTCGACATGGCATCATTTAATATTTACATTATCGTTTGCTAATTGAAATTGACATGAAACTTCTTTGGGTTTAATTGAAAAAGTTTCAAACCATAGCTGTACGGTTTAATTATTTTATGATATATCTAGTATAGTTATTATGAGGAAGCAGTTAGCGTAGTTGTTAGAGCGTATGACTTTTAATCCAGGGGCCCCTGGTCCAGTTCCCGCTCAAACCAGTATACTACCTGTGGCGTTTTTTCAGGCCAAAAACTCCTTAAAGTGGAATCTCCATGCCCATGGGGTCTGGATACCCCTTACAGTGTGGCACTGTTAGGGCTTTTTCTCTGATGCGGCTCTGTTTCATATGCTCTATGGATGTGTCTTTATTTCGCTTACCTTCCCGCTATGTTGGCATTCCATTGTAAATAACCATCCACCCTCATAGACTTAGCGGAGTGTGCCCGGAGTTTCTCCCACCATTATAAATGACAGTGATTAGCTTGGTAATAAGCTTATAATTACATACATACATAGTTATTATAACATTGTGTAAGGGGATATCCAGGGTGGACATTAAACATACTAACCCTAGGCCATGAAGATACTTTGATAGTTTTGCTTTTAAACTTGATTATGGTGAAAAATGTAGCACATAATCAAGGTCGCATCCTAGCAGACCTCGCATTACTTGGAATTTTTAGGGGGTTTGTGAGGGATCTGGTAAACATCTAACTAGGATTTATTGTTGTAAAGAATGGCAACTTTTTAACTTACCTCGCTTTTTATATCCAATGACTGAATTTTAATATGTATTATCACTGCGTTATAATCCTTGTCATTTCTGTCAATTTGACAATGCTTTTGAAACTTTTCCGCAATTGATTTTGTAATTAAATATGACCTTTCTATTATTTTTATCTGATACCATTGCTTTTGGTATGCCTATTTACAGTCACTAGGTTGTTTGACCTTGTTATCCCCCTACTATCTTGGTATAAGAAGTAGACCGAAACGTGAACGTTTTATGATAGCTAGTTGCAATATGTATTGAATGCCTAATACTGAATAGTATGATATTTATTTATATTTCTTTTTCATTATTTTTCAAGTGATTTCTATCATAGATATTATTGACTACTGTAACATGATTAATACAAGGAAAAGAATACATTTTCAAGTGAATGATTGAGAATGAAAGGTAGTTAAACATACCTTGTAAAAGTCACCCGATGAAGCATCTGCGATAGCTCGTGTTTCAATAAACTTTTGTTAGTCTCATAAGGTGCTACCATCTTTTCCTTGTTTTTTACATATATAGACTATGTATATTTTTATATAAAATATATATTATATTTTAAATGTTATTGGGAGGGTGATAAAAATCAAATAAAATTTCATTCCATTTCACATAATGATGGTGTTAGGCTATGATTTAATAGATGATTAGGATA
>WURV02197314.1:0-11912 GCA_011762755.2 Epimenia babai
ACCCGTTTTCCGCGTTATTTTTGCCGATTCCGCGAAATTTGTCCGTTTTCCGCAAAACGGAAAACTATTGGCCCTAGATTGATTATATATATAAAGGTAAAAATACAACATTTATAGACCGCAAGTATCAGCTAATAAAGGTTTCCGATGCGGTTTTCAATGAAATGTTTTTGGTAGCTATACAGCGTATATACAATACCTTCGACACTCGCATATCACCCCTCCAAGGATAATATCGAGCATCTACCCATTTAAAAGACGCATCTACTCCAGCAATCGGGGACTAGCTAGAATCATCGCAAAAAATTCGACTGGTGAGAGGTTTCAAACCCGCGACCTTTTGGTTACAAGTCCGGTTGTCCTACCACTCGACTAACTGATTTCCCCTACATATTGTAAGAATTACCCCTGCTACTTACTCACTTCAAGCACATTTCGCCTTACTCATTAATGAACAAGGAAAGGGAAGGGGAAAAAAGCTAGGCAAAAATGTATTCAACAGCCCTTGGACTTTGAATGAGACATACATATATTAATTGTACGAGCGCTGGATAGCTTCTGCTGTGTGGTCACTTACCTCAGAAGCAAAACCTATGAGTTGGATAATATCCCTTAGTTGAGTGTACGCGTTCTGGTGGTGAAGAAGGTCAGCGTCTGACAAGTAGACGGGGCCACCCTGGGCTGGCAAGAGGATCCTGTGAGAGCAGTCATGGTGTATAATGGAATATGGTAGATGGCCTTGTTTGATACACATCTGGGCGAATGTATGATTAGTTCAAGTAGATGAGTCAAATGTCCCATCAGACAGTGACAGTCTACAGGGATGATATACAATAATGATCTACAGTGATGATCCACAGTGATAATTTACATTAGGGGTTTACAGTGATGATATACAGTGATGATCCACAGTGATGATTCACAGTAATGGTTTAGAGCAATGGTTTACAGTAAGGATTTACAGTGTATATTAACAGTGAAGATATCCAGTGTTGATTGACCTAGTAATGATTTACAGCAATGATTTACAGTAATGACCTACAGTGATAATTTACAGTGATGATAAACAGTGATAATTTACAGTAATTATTGACAGTAATGGTTTACACCGATCTAAAGTGATAATCTACAGTGATGATTTACAGTGATGATTACAGTAATGATCTACAGTGGTGATTTACAGTGATGATATACAGTGATTGTTTACCGTGATTATTTACAGTAATGGTTTACCCTGATCTAAGGTGATAATCTACAGTGATGAAGAACAGTGAAGATCTCCAGTGGTGAGTTACAGTGATGATTAACAGTGAAGATCTCCAGTGGTGATTTACAGTGATTATTTATAAAGATGATCTACAGTGATGATTTACATGAAGAACTTCAGATCCAGGGCCAATCCACCACGAAGTGCGTCTGTTGACCTTCTAGGTTGTTGCCTCTACTCATTTTACCTCATGAATGAGTACACCGAGCTGGCCTAGTGATTGGTCACAAATCCACATGCCAGCGCAGATTAGTTCCAGATTTAGGAAAAAGGAAGTAATCAATATATAAAATATAGGTAAACAAGCAAATACTGCTGGAGAAACAGCGGAAATTGATGCAGCTGAAGACAGGCTGACCTTCAAACAACCTAACACAGGCTGACCTTCAAACAACCTAACACAGACTGACCTTGAAACAACCTAGCAGAGGCTGACCTTCAAACAACCTAGCAGAGGCTGACTTTCAAACAACCTAACACAGGCTGACCTTCAAACAACCTAACACAGCCTGACCTTCAAACAACCTAACACAGCCTGACCTTCAAACAACCTAACACAGGCTGACCTTAAACAACCTAACACAGGCTGACCTTCAAAGAACCTAGCACGGACTGACCTTCAAACAACCTATCACAGCCTGACCTTCAAAAAACCTAACACGGGCTGACCTTCAAACAACCTAGCACGGACTGACCTTCAAACAACCTAACACAGGCTGACCTTCAAACAACCTAACACAGCCTGACCTTCAAACAACCTAACAGAGGGTGACCTTCAAACAACCTAGCACGGACTGACCTTCAAAGAACCTAACACGGGCTAACTTTCAAACATCCAAACAATTGACCTTAAAATGGATTCGAGTCGGTTCATATTGGTCAGTAACTCACCTGTAGTTTTCTGGCCGATCCAAGAGAAACCGGCGCATCTCGGATGCAGATAGCCCAGCTAACAGATTGTAGAAGACATGGAAGTTCCTCTCGCGCGTCCCTCGCCTCACGACCCTGCTCTTCTCCAACAGGTACTGCGACAGCCGCGCTGTAATCGTGAAGAGGCGATAATGAGTGGATTAATAAAAGCGAAAGAAAGGTACAGTAAATTAGAACATATAGACAGAGCAGATATCCGCCAATAAAGGTTCTCAGATTCTATACTATAAATAAATATCTACAGCAGCCATTCAGCGAGTATACAATACCTTTGACAGGTAAAAATTACCAAATAAGCATATAAAGCGTTTCTCTTTCTCTGAAGCTACTTGTTGAAAATAATAAAATCAACTAAATAGGTAAATATCTTAATAAGGTGGTAAGACAGAGAAAACCTGCTCATCAGTAAAATTGACAGGGAACGTGTACAAATTTTGTCCAAAAACACAATTTAGGGCAGTTTTAATGGGCTAAATCTGGTCCCGGTGACAACTGTTGAATCAAGGTATAGTGACATACAAAAACACGTTGGAATTGATCGCAATACAAATATAACAACTTAACAATGATTACATTAGTACAAATATAAATCTCTCTATCTAAAAGTCAGAAATACTTTTAGCATAATAATTGAAATGGACATTTTATGGAAATAATTTTAATACCTTTAATGGACATTTTATAGAAAAGCAACATTTGTTGAAGAATCCCCAGTAACGATTGGATATGGTTGATCTTACAGACAATTGATGTAAATAGAGGAAAAAATATCGTTTCAGCCGTAATAATAACCTCCAGCTATGGCCCCATTCAAATCCAGGTTGATTTGGATAAACTTCCCAAAGCGACTGGAGTTGCTATTGACCAGGGTTTCGGCATTTCCAAACGCTTCGAGCAAAGGATTCACCTGAATGCAAACAAGTGTAGGTTAACATTTTTAGATTAATACAAATACATAAATCGATAAATATGTAGATCGATAAATATGTAGATCAATAAATATGTCAATCAATAAATATGTCAATCAATAAATATGTCAATCAATAAATAAGTAGATCAATAAATGTGTCAATGAATAAATAAGTAGATCAATAAATATGTCAATCAATAAATAAGTAGATCAATAAATATGTCAATCAATGAATATGTCAATCAATAAATAAGTAGATCAATAAATATGTCAATCAATAAATATGTCAATCAATGAATATGTCAATCAATAAATGAGTAGATCAATAAATATGTCAATCAATAAATATGTCAATCAATAAATATGTCAATCAATAAATATGTCAATCAATAAATAAGTAGATCAATAAATATGTCAATCAATAAATAAGTAGATCAATAAATATGTCAATCAATAAATATGTTGATCAATAAATATGTCAATAAATAAATAAGTAGATCAATAAATATGTCAATCAATAAATATGTTGATCAATAAATATGTAGATCGATAAATATGTAAAATAATAAATATGGGTGAATGAATGTTGCTCACCAAGATCTACTCATGAAAGTCATGAATAAAAGTCGACAAGTTAGAGACAAAGTCAGAATCAACGAGTGAAAGTTAACATGAAAACATCACCAAATGGACATCAATGAATGAAGCTCAAAGAGTGAAGGTCAACAAACGGAGGTCAGTGAATATTGGTTGAAAAAAAATATGTCAACAAATTTATCTCAACAAATGGGGTCAAATTAGGTAAAAAAGCAGATAATTTTTATACCAGACCCATAAAGACCTACCAAAACAAACTTGGAAGAAATGTTCAATCCAAGACCTTCGTTGACTCATCTGTTTTTTCCTGTTGTTAAGTACCTCTTAAACACATGGATATTAAACACAAAGATATCCATGTTGGTGACATATAAGGATATCTTCGTTGACTGCGTAGATTTTATAATGACAAACATTTCGAACATTATAATAGTCCCTATATAGTACATAGAGCCGCCTACTTCGACGGTAAGTTACGACTAACACAGAAGAATATCGTGTGTCACTAGTGGGGTGTGAACCCACATGTTCTTACAGCTAGTCCAAAGTCCTATAGTTATTTAAACTGCATTATAATCACTCACCTGTATGATCATTCACCTTCCTGTATGATCATTATCATTATATATATCTACATACATATCTACCTGTATGATCATTATCATTATATGTATCTACATACATATCGACCTGTATGATCATTATCATTATATGTATCTACATACATATCTACCTGTATGATCATTATCATTATATATATCTACATACATATCTACCTGTATGATCATTTCATGAAGCGTGCTGTCACTTCGCTGCGACTTCTGGTGGACGATGTGTCGGATCAAAAACTTGGTGCTTTCCGTTTTACCTGACAAAACAGCAACTACGTGTCACACCCTCAAGCACCGTGAGTCACACAAGACACCACAATCGCGCTTCACTGACTCATGCCTGGACTATTAATTGTACTTAATTCTAAAGTTCTTTTCTTTCTGATCTTCTACTTTTATGGTGCAATACTATGTTTCTTATATTTTGTGTTTTTTGTGTTTTTCTAATCTGTGCTGTAATAATTTTAGTTATATTTTCTTTATATGTGATCTTAATGTATATAACTATTTGACTTATAATTTATTCATGGAATACCGAGTTCGATTTTGAACCGTATTCCTTGTGTTTCTAGTTAATCATAGCAACTATTTGTAAAGTGTCTTTAATAGCCATGTGATAAAAGGGCACTATATCAATCAATAGAATTTCATTTAATTTCATTTCATCATCATTCGAGGTGTCTGATGAGTGAAAGTTCGTTGCTGTCTATCAGTCTACTTCTGACCTACATAAGCTGCTAATGTCATACTCATTACTAAGGTTACTGTTCAAAGTCAGGCAAATCCAATCCATGGAAATGTCTAAAAAGACATATGTCTAGTGCAATTCTCGCTGTCATCATAGTCTAAACCGTTGCAGTGAGTGGTACATAATAGAGATATTTTTCCATTACATTCTGAACACTTAATAAATCTACCCCAGTGCAACGTTTCAATAACTTTACCTGAGATTCTGAATGAAGATATTTTACACACTTCAGATGTGTGACAATTTTTGCCGATATTTTCATAAGATATGCATATATACTGGAATTTCTAGGAGATATACATATCTCCTAAAGTTTAAAATGTCCTCTTACATGTAACATATATAATACATTACTTCTGTCGATAAAAGTAGTATTGTTATAGTCTGAACGTTGTCATAACGATACGTCGTCTGCTTCACTGCGATCACCAGATATGTTTATTGTGTACAGAAGACTGTCCAGACAAATGAAAAATACTGATACACTAGCTGCTGACTATGTATAATATCAAAAGATGTCTGTTGGTGCATGGGCTGCAGCAATTAAGAGTATAGCCTTTTATTCCACCCCAACTACATGAAATTAGCGGAATTCTTCGTGTTTTGAATTGAAACTAAGATCTTTGTATTAAAATGATTTATTGTTAAATTATTGTAAATGTTTGACCGCTAAGCTAAATAAGTACACTTTAATCAAATTACATATATATTTTATTTTATTTCATGAGTAAAAAAAACTGGACAAAGAAAATAGACTATCCAGAGGCCAGTACTGCCCTGTTTACTGCTATTTAGTGCAGCCATGTTTAATACTGCCCTGTGTAGCACTGGCTTGCAACTTAGTGTCGTTTAGTGCTGCAATGTGAAAGCAGTTGAATGCTGCTATGTTTAGGGGCACTTTTTTAGTGCTGTCATGTTTAGTGCCACTATGTTTAGTGCTGTTTTGTACTACCATGTGTAGTGCCACTATATTTAGTGCTGCCACATTTAGTGCTGCCATGTTCCGTACAAATATGTGTAGTGTCATATGTTTAGTACTGCAATGTTTAGTACTGAGATGTTTAGTGCCACATGTTTAGTGCTGCAATGTTTAATGTCACTATGTTAATTGCTGCCTTGTGTAGTGCTGTGGAATGCTGTCATATTTAGTGTCACTATGCTTAGTTCTGTCCCATCTAGTGTTGTTTAGTGCTGCAATGCTGAGAGCTGTTGAATGCCGCTATGTTTAGTGGCTCCATGTTTAGCGCTGCCAAGTTCAGTTCCAGTATGTTCAGTACTGTTATGTTTAGTGCTGTTAAGTGCTGCTGGTGAGTGCCGCTATGTTTAGTGCTATTTTGTACGACTATGTGTAGTGCCACTATATTTAGTGCTGTCGTGTTGCATGCGAATATGCTTAGTACTGCGATCTTTCATACCACGTGTTTCGTTGTGCAATTTTTAACATCACTATTTTAATTGCTACTCTGTTTAGTGCTGTGGAATGCTGTCATATTTAATATCACAATGCTTAGTTCTGTCCCATTCAGTGTGGTTTAGTGTTGTCATATTTAGTGCCACACTATGTTTAGTCCCGCGGTGTATTTACTATATATAATTACACCCGGTTTAGTGATACCGTGTTTGGAGCGGTCATATCTAACTAATACCTGATCCGGACTCCCCACTAACGAGGCAGCACTGGCTACGACCGGTGCGTACGACCGCCTGATACACCCGGTCAGCTACGGTGTAGATGTGTGGCCTGACCCGTGAGTGCTGGCTCAAGCCGATGTAGTAGTCTATGGCCTGTGGTCGGTACAAAACTGGGTCATTAAAGGTCATCGATGTTAAATAATTAAAGTGTCACTGTACAGTGTACATTAATCAACCCCCCACCCCCTCCTGTACAGAGTAAAGTGTGACATACCTTAACAACATATTAAGTTGAAGGAGATATCCAAAATAGGTCATATAAAGTGAGACCGTACATAAAAATAGGTCGACGATATGCTAACATACAGAGAGATTTGGGTCACGCTCCGCAATGCAGGATATTGTTTTATAAATAAACTTAACGAAACATTTCCATAGCCGACGTATCTCGACATGATGAATCAGTTAAACTGTGGCGACAATGTATTGATCCACACGATCACGGGATTTGAGTCAACATTTTAAAATCCACACCTTAATTATGCGTCTGCAAACTCAACGGGCGTGACAACGTTTTTATGAATAAATGGAATATTTAACAACGAGCACTACGATCTGTTACTTTAATAAACAGGGAAATTTTCACAATCTTCATAAATATTCAAATAAGTGATACGATCACTTTAAATATTGCCAGTTGAAGATACTACTGGTTCAGTGAAGAAGTTTCGAGACATAAAATTTAGTCGTACACTGCCTGTGACCATTATTTTCTTCCTGTTTTTTGCATTACTCATACCCACTTGTGGATTTTGGGTTATAACGACAATGTTAGTTTATGCAGTTTATTATTAAGAGAAGATATGATATAAAAGAAACCTGCTGGCCGTAAATTGGGAGTTGTTTGTACGGGTTGATCGCGATGAGAATATCCCCGACGTTCGTCTGCAAACAAACGAGAAAAATAATGCATGTGGATGATTCACACCGAGTTACTAAACGGTGCATCCTGTTGTTCGCAGCATGTCGAGCCATATGAGGGGTATGAAATATAATATACACATATGTTGATCTTTATTTATGCTCAACGGATAATGTAGAAATGAAAATAATTTGGGCGGCATGGATGTGTTGGATGCGATTTGAGTATAAGGTTCGTACGTGTTCTCAAAACGGAGTTGAACACCGATATGCGATAATGGTATAAAATATTCATGAATAGTCTGTTGTAGGTTAGAGGAAGCAGTTAGTCAAGTAGTAGGAGCAGTGGACTCATAACTGAAAGGTCGCGGGTTCGAAACTGCACACAGGTCGACTTTTCTATGATGATCCTCAGCAAGTCATTTATCCCCGATTGCTGGAGTAAACCCGTCTCTAAAATAGGTAGACGCTGGATATAATCTTTGATGGGGTGGTATGTGAGTGTCGAAGGTATTGTATATTGGCTGAATATAGTTGCTATAAACATTCACTGTAAACCGCATCTGAGAGCCTTTATTGGCTGAAAAACGACTCAGAGATGAGCTGAGAGAAATGGGACTCAGATGGGATGAATGAGAAGGGAGATAAAGTACAAGGGAGAATAGGAGAATATTAGAGAGCAGATGATATTAATATGTATTTACTAATACAATCGCGGTTCCCACATTTAGTGAAACTGCTGCAACATGAATGTTGTCTCGGTGAATTATCCAGAAAAATGGTATTGTCTTGTTTTTCTCCCCACATTAAACTTTAAACGCGTTTTTCTCGGAATTTTGTTATATGAACACGTTTACGTAATTATCAATATCTCTGGAAATAATTGAGGTATTATCATGTTAGATTCCGACTTAGGACTCATTTTGGCATGTTGAGTCACAAATGTCTCTCGTAGTTACAATACAGTATTGATAATATTCTACCCTGACATCATAAGAATTTCCTACAGAGAATGAATACCGAGATCTTTCTCTATATTCAAACATGAAAATATTGCTTATTTCATATGGTAGAAAGCATGGAAGCAAATCCTCACGTTTGAATGGATTTCAACTTGCAACCGCCCACACGGACGCACATACATGCACGCATGCGCACGCACGCACATATACACACGCACGCACGCACACACACACGATAAAAGCAGTAGATTGAACCACTACACTAGAGGGACCAACTGTTGTGCGTAGTATCATTTAAGCAGGTAATAACGATGTATAGCCATGTGTAATGAGACAGCCCCCACCTAGTGCGAGACATCAAACAGACTACGTACAGGTAACTAACAGGTTTTAATCAAGTGTGACTGGAAGTACTTGTCGACTGAGTCGAAAACTTACTAATGGAAGTTCGATACTAATAATAGCGTTGGTACACAGCTACACAGCGGCCGGGCGAGTCGTGGGAGAAACTCATATTGGGCCCCCGAGCGAACGCTGTTTGAATACCCACGAGTCTATTTACTCTAATTCGAAACGGTTTCGTCTAATTTCGGATCAATATTTGCAACAATAAGCTCGGACCGTAAATAAACCGTGTGTGTGCGACATGTGGGACATGTGGGACATGTGGGACGGGTAGTGAGGTGCACGTTCGTTACATACCGCGTGACTTAATCCAAATATTGACGCCGAGCTATCGATTTGTAACAGCAGACGCGGAAATGAAAACCGTATCTTACGTCTGCATAATAGAGTCGTATTTATGATCTCAAATGTGCGTATGTTCAACAATAGGCCAGGATTACTAATTGTCTACGGCATTATTGGCATTTGGGAAAGTTAGCCTATGTGGTTAACACCGCCAAACGGATTAACCTCCCTTTTGTGGTGGGCCACACACTTTAGTCATAAGCACTGAGTATCTGCAGATATATAACCTATGTCCATATATTTATTTT
This sequence comes from Epimenia babai, assembly GCA_011762755.2. Lineage (NCBI taxonomy): Eukaryota > Metazoa > Mollusca > Solenogastres > Cavibelonia > Epimeniidae > Epimenia > Epimenia babai. The sequence continues at coordinate 9,577 of WURV02197314.1, forward strand.
TACTACTTTTTATTTATAGGCTGATTATCGTTATAATCGTTGTGGAGGCTAATTTCATTCATGGCCCTTTACAAAGCCTCACTTATATAGGGGGTGGGGGAAAACGCCTAATGTGAAAAACCCACTGAGTCTGGGCAGACAATTAAACCCAGGGACCCCTGGATTCAAAGTCAAACGCTCTAACCTCTAGGCCAGGTGTTCCTTAGGTCCATATATACCCCAGGTTCCAAATATCAACTAAAAGCATTCCTATGCTGCGAACTCCACTAATTGTACGATTAGCCATACTTCTAATAGAAGGTACCGTATCAAACAACCGTACTAAATACGTGTCGACATGCCGGTTACCTGGACGCCATGTGTTCGAGTCCCTTCAGAGATAAAAGTTTTTTTCTCTGTATTTCTATTCGGTAACTTGAGAACCACATTGGTTACCCCATTAACATTACGTAAATACGCGTCAAATGAAACAATTAAGAAAACCATGAAGAATTTCGAAGTATTAAAACCTTATGTCATCCCTAATAAAATGAGCCAAGATTTCGCTGCACTAGATATGAAGAAAGATTTCAATGGAAGTTATGTTTCATGTCTGAAGAGTCATCTGAGAGCAGATGTCAATATTGTATGGCAGGCGTTTTGTCAAGAAAAGAGCAGCAGTAAATCTTTGCCTTTCCCATTTCGTTTTATTAAATAAAACAGTATGTTTCCTTAGATTTTTTAATAAGCTCGTATTGGGATATCTAGTATGTCATCCGAATTTCATTCTGGTTCAGGTACATGACCTCATGATGTTCCATAAACAGCGCAGAGTAACCCTACACTATCATGCGATAAAATGGTGTATTATGTCAGACAATCCACATAGTGTATTAAACATGGTGATGAGTCGACCATTTTGATTCTTTTCTAGTGTTTCTATCGTCCGCAGTTTTCCCCGTTACATGGCTGCGACAATTTACATTTTCTTCTTTTTCATATTTGAGCAGTCTTCTTCGGCTTTTACTCAATGTCATTTATACTTTCCTAATGATGGCCAGGCTTAACTATGTGATACCCTGTCACGCTATACCTTTCATTTATACGCTGTTCTGATCCTCTACGCACGTCAGTACGGCGTGTTATCTCTGTACTAAAAACTGTTCAGTACCAACCAAGGGGAGATAACATGACCATACCTCTCTTATCCCTTCAGTTTACAGTTTACAACAACCCTGGAATCCCAAGTATCTTGTAAATATCCACACTGACGGCATACAACAGCCTTCCATTGGGACACTTGTTTGTTTTACAATTATCGTATAAAACGTACAATGCATCAATCCCGACTCAGTCCGTCTGTCAAAAACACGATGCCCATCTGCATCGTCACATTATATCCGTGATATGAAATGCTTCGCATTTTCACCGAATTTATCAAAACTGCATAAATTACCGGAGATATTGTAATTCGAAATATTTAGCGATTTTTATCTTTTAACAATAACGATAAAATAATAACGCACTGCCGTAGTTTAATTTATTCGTATGAACAAAAAAATTTTTGATACAGCAAAAATGACTCATGAATAATTTCCCTGGGGGTGGGGAAGTGAGAATTACAAAACTGCATGAAGATTGATAAATAATTATTTTACCGAACGAAATAATTAATATTATATTGCCGATGTGGTGCGAGATGTGATTCAGGAAGCTTTAGTAATTTCACGCGACAGCTTTGAGAGATCTTGATGCTGATGTGTATAATATTCATTTGACCAGAGAGATGAAATAAATATATGCGCATATTAATTAATCGATGGACTCAGTGGGAATTACCCGTGGGGTGAGCGCGTCATTAAGTAGGCAGAGAAAAAGAATTAAAGAAATGAATATAGTGCAATGAATTTTAATATGTAATATGTTACATCATTCGTATAAAGTGTAACTCCAACGCCTGATGTCTAATGTATAATGTATAATGTATGACATATAACGTCTAACATTTATCATCTTACATATAACGTCCAACATTTCCCATTTAACATATAATATCTAACATTTCCCATTTAACATATAATATCTAACATTTCCCATTTAACATAATACCTAACATTTACCATCTAACATGTAACGTCGAATATTACTGTTTAACATTTACCATCTAAAAATTTACCATATAAAATTTTACCATATAACATTTTACCATATAACATTTTGCCATCTAACATATAATGCTAATATATACTGTCTAACATTTACCCACTCACATTTAACGTCTAACAATTACCATGTAACATATAACATCGAATATTTACTGTATAACATTTACCCACTCACATTTAATGTCTAACATT
>WURV02197325.1:0-11911 GCA_011762755.2 Epimenia babai
TAAATATCAACTTTCACAGATTTAGACGGAGTGTGTGACATTTATATATGCTGTCTGTTTGCATTTAAAACCGGCGACGTGACAGGATAAAGGTCAACTGTCTGCCCAGACTCGGTGGGTTTTTCGCTTTGGTGTTTTCTTCCACCCCTAATAACTGAAGCTTATCCGCATCAATCACATAGGCTAGCATAGTACAGGGCCAGGAATAGGCTACACAACAATAATTACTTCGGTATACACTACAGTCTATTTCCAACGAACTGAGTGATAGAGCAAAATATTAGTAGAATTATACACATAAAGATGGAATTTTATCACGGTAGAAAGTGATTAACATACTAGAGCTAGGGTCGCATGTGTCGTTAATACCGCTGTTTTAAATTAAAACCATAAATGTCGTCACGGAAGACGTGAAAAATTAGTGAATTTAGCAAGAGAAGGGCACATAATTAAGCCGTTGCTCACGCTATTAAATTCAGTTTTCTCCTCCGAGTTCTCTCCCTTGCACGACGGACTTAAAATTCTTCTTAGGCTTTGTCGCTTTCTTTTTGATTAAACTTCACAGAACCTTCGATATCTCCCAATCGTGATGACTTATAAAAGATGCACGTAATTTCATTATCTCGTTTCGATTTTGATGAGTAAACAAACACTTTTTACAAAAGGTGTAATGCGATTAAAGTTCACCACATCATAACATGAAGCCAGTAGTCCATTGCCCAGATCCATATTCTTGTCTGAGTTACAGCGGTTACAAAATGCAGCCTTTCATGCGAGAGGCCGCGTTCTCGATTTTTCCGCGCCTTCCACAACAGTAAATGAACAAGATTTTCACGAATCATAAAAATAAAAATATCGAGAAAGTTTCGTCATGAAGTGGGTAAACGTGAAATGAAATATATTTGATTTAAAGTGCACTATTAGCAACGCTGTCTAACACACTTTACATCAATAAAGAATACACATTAAAAACTAACATAGCATAGAATACATACAGTACTAGCAGGAACAACTGTAATAATAGTAGTAGGTACGTAAAATTTCTCTATGGTACAGAGGCACTATTGTAACCGCGACCATCATTCAGTACATAAAATGAAAACGTCTCCTTTTCCCGTTTCTTCAATTTGGGCCTACATTTAGCCTTAGTAAATCACTAAGTTGTAAAGCTCTAAAGTATCTCATCCACTATAAATTACATCAGCCGATCTATCAAACCTTTATTGTGAATGTACAATCGAATAAAGTATTAACAATATTGCCTTTAATTGTATGTAATATATTCGACAGTATGTGATAATGAAGATAAACTATATTTTCTATCTAGTTTATGTACTTGTCAGACTAAAACCGACTAAAACTTGCATCTTTTATGGCATCACCCAAAGCTCAGCACCATTCATTCCTCCCTACAGCTACTATATGCTCTATCTATTTTACATTTTTTAGTCAATCACAGTAACCATAAATTTATAAAGTGTCTTCGATAGCCATGTGTTAAAATGGCGCTATAAATCAATAAAATTTCATTTCATTTCATACATACTTGTCAGACTAAAACCGACTAAAACTAGCATATATCACTGCATCAACCAAAGCTCAGCAGCATTCTTTCCTCCTTACAGCTACTATATGCTCTCTCTATTTTACATGCTTTCTTTACCCTGATACCTGAGCCTGCTATTCCTTTCTCTGCCCTATCCTTGATCTCCCCCCCCCGGCAGTGATCTCCACTTTCTACCTATGATCACACATTGTTTTACTTCCCAAAGTTCCTTGGCCTTTTTCCGGCTTGTGTTCGCGTAGCCCTTTGTCCTCGGGTGTAGTTGTTTTCTTGACCAGCCACCTATTTCAGTCACCTTCAGGTATTTAATCTGTTGTGCACCTTCACTACATCCTCGTTGCACCTGATGAAGTATACTTGTAGAGGAAAGCCCGTGTGAATCACTATCTTAGTTACCCTATAAGGCATTACCTTTCATTTTATGCATATTTTATAGCTTCTTTCAGAAATGACGTATGGAATGATGCAGTGGCAAACTAAACATAAGGGAAATAACGCTCCAGTGAGGGAAACCACTGGCCAATAAGGGAAATCACCTCCCTGACAGGGTAATGACATGAGGGAAAAATGCCGTTATATACTATGCATAAGGAAAATCCCTCAATAGTAAGGGAATCACTCTCCAGTAAGGCAAATCACTTTCTAGTTAAGGAAATCTCTCCCCAGTAAGGGAAGTCACTCCCCGGTAAGGGAATCCTCATTAAGGGAAATCACTCCCCGGTAAGGGAAATTACTCCCTGGTAAGGCAAACACTCGTCATTAAGGGAAATAACTCCTCAATATGGCAACCATTGTCCAGTACAGTTCTTTTACTGATATTATTGTAATACAAAATTAATGTGTAAATACCACGTCATGTGGGTGCGATCGGACAAGGTAGGAAAATAGACAGACAGCCACACCCGAGCACGTGCTGGCACATAATTGGTATGATTATTCGTTAGATAAAAATGAAACATTGAACGCACGTGGCTCGTAATGTTTTAGTTGTATCGAAGAAACCGATTCGAGATCGAGTATAATATCTAGACCGTTCTCTCGCGAATCAATCGTAACAGCCGCCGAGCGTGTGCTCCGGGTGGGCGCGAGGAATGGTCTGTGCTCCTATACATAATAGTTTTTCGAATACGATCGAGCTTCTGTCGCATCTCGTAATGTGTGAAGAAGTCGATGAAGCCGACGAAATAACGGTAACGTTCCCCGTCTATCACGTGCAACGCGTTCGACGAGTTATTCAGCAAACGGCGGTTACCTCCCAATTGATTGTTCATGACGTTCTTCAACGTCTCTTCGGTCGATCGCAAGGTCGACGACGCGCGTTCATTGGTTAGGCTATTTGATGATTCCGGCACCGTAATCGACCAATTGCTGTCTTCCACTATCGGAATACACCATTTAGCTTGCGTGGCGCTGGAATTTCTTTTATCTTGATTTAGGTCGCTGCGTGCGGCAACGTGACATGTTTCAGAACGAGAACAGCTATCGAGTTGATCCGATAATATAGACGTTTTCTTGAATGATCTCCCGTCCTGCACTCTGTCGTATGTTGACCTTGTAGATAAAATTGTTCGTTAGTTTGGTACAGTCAGCTATTGAACTCTACAGTTTGAGGAAAATCATATTAAGCCACAAAAATGATTGAAACGATTCAGACATATGGATATAGTCTAGAAAGAAATGCACAGAAAAAAACCTATACCTCTGATGGGAATCGAACCCATGACCCCCAAATAACCAGTCTGGTGCTCAGCGTGTCATGGGTTCGAGTCCCATCTGAGGTATAGTTTTTTGTGCATTTCTTTCCACCTATTAAGAGAACCACATCGGCTACTCCATTAACATCATGGATATCGTCTAGTTGGTAAAGCGACCATCTATGAGCGGAACAATGCAAAAGGTTTGAATGGCAGGCATAATGGTAGGTGTATTTACATTTTATGCCCAGGTAAGGGGAACTTATTCATGCTTTCTCTGTTATGAACTTACTTATGTGACCCACTTTCATGATTTGTTTGCACAACCCTAGTTACATGACCTATTTGTGTGACCCATTTGCACAACCTACTCCAGTAAATTCTTCAAGACCTATGTAATTGCATTGCCGACTTTCCCGACCTATCTGTGTTACCTATTGGCATGACCTACTTGTGTGAATTATTTAGTAACTTAATTGCGTGGCTTACCTTCATGACCTATTTGTGTGACGTACTTGCATAAGTTCTTCACGACCTAATTTCATGGCCTATTTGCATGATGTACTCGCGCGAGTTCTTCACGACCTAATTTCATGGCCTACTTTCATGACCTATCAGCGTGACGTACTCGCGTGACTTCTTCATGACCTAATTTCACGGCCTACTCCCATGACCTATTAGCGTGACGTACTTGTGTAGTCTGCGCACAAGTATCGGGACATTGGCTGTTTTCTCGTCCTCTTGCAGCAACTGTTTACCGATGAGCAGGCTGTAGTCCACAACGCCCTGTTTCCTCATGAAGTTCAGGTCGTACCTCACCTGACTCATGAACCAATTGGCCTGCGAGCCTGTCGCGTATCACATCCGCTGGTTAACACGCATTTACAGACCGCGCAAAAGGCAGTCATTGTACGAGAAGGAAAACTCGCGATCTTATATATACCTGTTATTGATGTGCCACTCTTAAACATGAGAAAATTTTATGAGCTGTTATGAGGTTTAAAAAGCCGTTGAGTATTAAAAAATCTAAAAATGCACATACATCGATTTAAGTTATTACAATCTAGCTTTTAACATAGTAATTATTAAAGAGTTCGCTATTGGCCTGATTAGGCCTACGATCTAATACACGCGGATATCGGATGGGGTAACAGATAAACCAAATCTGAGCGGCACTTTAGATAGAAACTGGCGCCTTCTGACCAATAAGCCAGTTTATTGCTTGGCATTGGATAACAAAGCAAGGAAATCTGATTTCAAAGGTTTGATATGTCAAGTTAGTGCATTTTGTGAATTTATATTTGAACAGTTTATATGCAAAACGTTATATATCTTTTTAGACACAAAGATAATTCGCATTTTTTAATGTTATAAACTGGAAAGAGACATAACCGTGGGATTGTTACATAACCCGTTTTAGTTGGATACATCGTAACAGGCAACACAAGAAATTAGGTATGAAATAAATCGGATATTTTCCCAAAGCGGGTACGAAAAATGTGGAAAATGTCAAACAATGGATAGGATTCAGCGGATAAACTGTTCATTTGGTTTTCACGGATCTCCCAAACTCTCCCAAAATGCGCGACTGATCTGGTAGTTTAGGTTATTTGGTTATAGAAACACTGTGCTGGGCTGTAGGTAGCAAAAATGATGGAAGAAAGCTACCAAAGAAAAGGCGATGGGTTCCTACGAAAAGGTAAATGAAATACGAAAATTCTCAAAACCTGGACCTGAAACGTGTTGTACCAGGTCGGAAAAAAATAAAAAAGTCGAAACATACGAAAAAAGCATAAAAATAAAAAAATGCCATAAGGGTAAAAACTTAGAGAGACATCCAATGGAGCTCAAACAGGTACTAAGATCTCGTACAGATGACTTACCCAGCTCTATCATTTGTTTGTCGAAGTTAACATCTTTTAAAACATTCGTAATCTTGTCTCCCTCTCTCACCGGCTGTTTTATGCATAAACCATTCAAAGCCAATAATTGCTATAGCTATATACATGATTCTTTTATTAGCTTCAAAAATTCATCTGTCACGTCATCAGTATGGGAAGCAGGGAGCTAAGGATGTCAAACCCGTAACTGAAACGTCATTGGTTCGTAACCGCCAACTGGTCTGATTCTTTATGATGATCCTCAACAAGTAATTTATGTCCGGGATTAATTCGAGAAATAGAGACGTCTTTAAAATGGCTAGACACTTGCTATCATCCTTAACAGGTGATGTGGGGGTGTCCAATTAATCTACGCTGAATAACTGCCATTCGTTGTAAACTGCATGTGAGAGCCTTTAATGGCTGATTCATGGAGTCTACTCCATTCACTTTTCCGTCTATAAAATAAAATAAATTTTTATTGATTAATAGTGCCCTTTTAACACATGGCTATCAAAGACACTTTGAGGACAGAGGTAAAATGGACAGAGCAATTGCAAATATATAAATGGTACGGTAGATCATTTTAAATGGAACACCACAATTTAAACGACGTCCAACTAGCCACCTATCTAAAATGAACTTACTACATAAACTAATAAACTACACAAACAGTATACGCACAGCCATAAAAAAACGCAATTCCAAAAAAAACATTTAGGATAGGCAAGCTTTGTTAAGGATTCCTTGTGCCATCACTTAGCCTATTTCCAGCTATTTAACTAGAATAGAACCTAACTATGTTTGTAGTCGTGTCAATTCGACCATAGGATACTGTATTTGCCAACGATTGAAACATTAGGTGTTACATTAAGCACACATATATTTTCCTAGGAGTAAAGAAACCAAATATCACATTAAGTGGTAACATTGCATTAAAAATGTCACTATAAGAAGCCTTTACTGCATCACACAACTTGCCAAATGTCGGTTTGCAACAATAATGGGTGTAGTCGCTGTGGTTTTGTAAAATCGGGTGAGGTCCGAAGCTACGATGTCCAGTTAACCAGTCTGGTGCTCTACCAACTGAGCTCAGGGGGCAGACTTTCACATTTAACAGCATTTTGAGAAGACAGTGATATTTAAAGTCTGTCCAGCTTGCCAGTGATATACACAGATATCCATAACAAGCATAGTCGACTACATGTGCACCTGATAGAGTACACTTGGTGACGAAAGCTGGTTTCAATCTTACTTTCAGCTAATCAAAACGGTGGATGCCACTTTTTTACCTATTTATTCACATTTAAATACTAAATAATCTTCTCTAATTGGAGGTGGAGGTACTCACGGTCTCGTATCTCCCTTTGAGACATGCCTTCAAGTCGTACCGGACCTCGACTCTTTCACTCGGATAGAAGATGTTCTGCATGACTAGGATATACTTCTGCGTACGGACACAGGGGTCTGGATCAATATGGGGGCTCGAGAAATCCAGCTACCCACCTTACGTATTTTTACCCATACGACTCGAAGGATCTTAATAATAATAATATTAATCCATTTGTTTTGGAGGCGTCCTAATAACTAGTATGTCTCTAAGGCACCTATATACATTTCGTGTAAAAACTAATTATATTGTATAACACAATAGTGAGTACATATAAGTTAAATCATAGCCTAAGACAACAGTTAAATGAAATGATAGAAAATTCTATTGATTTATAGTCCCCTTCCCACACATGGCTATCAGAGACTCGAATTTACGGTTACTATCAATGAATAGAAATACAAGAAACATAAAAAATACAAGGGAAACAAGGAATACAAGGAATAATAATCTGGGACTGAAGGAAACGCTCGACGAAATGGGTGCAATGCTATGGTGATGTTCTGAGAAGGGAAGATGGACATGACCTGATAACATGACCTGAGAGAGGCATTGGAGTTTGAAGTTCGTGGTAAGAGGAGAGTGACATAGCAAGAGGTACAGGAAGCAGATGCTTGAAGTTGACGGTAAGAGGGAGCGAGGATGACGTGGAGAAAGCAGGTGGGAGAGGAGAGCAGGAAGAATAGACTAACAAAAGAGGACGCACTGAATCCGGAAATATGGAGTGTGGTAGTGTGGAGGATTGCTAATGGAATGGGTCACACCCCGGGATTGAAACTGGATCTACAACTCTTAGTAACCATATCACATCAAATATACATATATTAAGTACTGAATAAACTATTTAAGTCATCTCTAACGGTAATATCTGTAGAATTTCAATTGATGCGCTGGTGAAAGCACTTCAATCACTTCTAAATACGGAATAAAACACAGATATTAAAACCTTCTTATGGTAGATCACCAGAGAGAGGTATTTTTTTCATCAGTGTATTTTCCTATCTATTTTATTCACCGCTATTATTTCCTCCCATTATTATTTTAAAAATACGCTATAAAATACCGAAATAATGTTTCTAAAGTCATTGTTTTTGATTGATCCGTCACGTCTTTGCTATATCATCATCTCATTGCGATATAATCATCTCTCCCATGTTTAACGGAGTGTGCAACGTATGTAGGTCATCTGTAGGCGTTTACAACTAGTGGCGTGTGAATAGACAAAGGTCAACTGTGCCCAGACACGGTGGTTCCGCTACAGTGTCTCCCCGCCATTTTATACCTAGGTTGGTACACATACAATCGCTTCGTAAAGGGCCAACGATGGCCAATAAAACGGAGTTGCGCCCAGTCTATTATTTCCTACATTCCTAGAATATATATATATATATATATGTGCGTGTGTTGTACTTATTATACCATATTATACCGGAGCTATGGCAACGAGAATAGAAAGATATTCGTACTCTGCATCGTCGTGCTATGGAAACTGAGTAGACGCCGACGTATTTGACGATGAGAGAGTGGGGGAATGTGATGAAATGCTTGAGGTAGTCCCTGTTACAACATACGGGAGGGAACTACACTGTCACGCCACGAGATACTGTGCTGTCACAATGGTGAGACGAGTCGTAGGAGCACTGGACTCGTAACTGAGAGGTCGGGTGCTCGAAACCACCCACCAGTCGACTTTTCTGCGATGATCATCAGCGAGTCATTTATCCCCGATAGCTGGAGCGAACCCGTCGCTAAAATTGTTAGACGTTTAACACCATCTTTGATGTGGGATCAAAGGTATTGTATCTGCACTGAATAGCTGCTGTAAACTTTTTTGTAAACCGCTTCTGAGAGTCTTCATTGCTTTACCATTATTTTTATCGTTACATGTGATAACATATTGTTACTGTACTCTAACCGCACTATTATCAAATGTGAAACTGAGCTGTTACAACACATGACAGTGTTCTGTTACAACACCGGACACCATCCCATGGCTACACGCAATGTCATCATCCCACCTTAAGTAGCCATTAATTATCATAGACTTAGTGACATATGTAGCCCGTATGTAGACGTTTGGAACCAGTGGCGTGACTGAAAGTAATTGTCTGCCCAGACTCCAGTGGGTTTTCAGAGTAGGTGTTTTCCCCCACCTCTCAAAAATGATGCCAATCCATTTGTCGTGTTAACGACATAGGCTAACATTGGAAAGGACCATGAATGGTCTACACAACGATTAACCTGGTAACTAGCCTATCGCTAACTAATTGTTATAACACGTGATACCCGGTACCGTTACAACATGTAACACCCGGTACCATTACAACATGTAACACCCGGTACTGCTACAACATGTAACACCCGGTACCGTTACAACATGTAACACCCGGTACCGTTACAACATGTAACACCCGGTACCGTTACAACATGTAATACCCAGTGCTGTCTTCTCATTACACTACGTAAGTAGACGTACCGAAGAAGCTTGATAAATGACTTGACATAGTAACGCTTCTCTGTCTTCAGGAAGTATCTCTTGTCATTTCTGTCTTGTAACACACAACAATCATTAATGACTACAGTACTGCGAGGACCACCCCACATGATATTAGATCCTTTACTGTGCTACTGTAACCCATTCCTGATATAGAAATATGTCTGTCTGGATGTGTTTCTGTCAGCATAGTCCTCACTGCAAAAATGTGGATATTGTACAAGTTTCTACTAGTGTAAAACCACCACTAGTCATTGCAGTACTCCTCTGGTTATACATTACCTTATTAGTTTATGTTTTTAGCTAGTAACATTGTAAAGTGTCGTCGACATCATCTTGTCATTATTGACGAAGGGATAGTTCATAAAGCTTTATCATTATTATTATTAGCATGTGTTTAAAAGGTATAATCATAGCAAGGAATAGTTATTAGATCAATGGGAAATTTGTACAACAGAGTAAACAGGCCAGGGCAGAACATCCGGAATAATTATGACACCTGAACAATACCTGAACATCAAAGTAGTAAAATCAATTTTACCTCTAAATTCTATCCACAACAGTGAGTATAGGTGCAACGATATAATCAGAGTGGATATTTTATATTTTTTCATAAATATTTACAGTTGGTGAATATATTAATATATTTTCACAAAGCTTTTTGATAAATAGATTCAATCAAATCAATAATAAGGAAAAGGCAACGGTTTTTTCAAACCATATGAGATGAGGTCTAAAAACTGTCGTGTAGAAATAAGGGTGGGAGACAGCTGTGTCTATGGTTTGTGCGTCTATAAAGACCTGATACTAACTTTCAGTAGTGAAACAGTTTGCTAACTGGTTAAATCGTGGAACAAGTGAAATGACAGATGCAAATGGGTAACTCATTGGAAAGATACGATGGGACGAGCTAAGAGATAGCCAATAGGGCAACTTGGGAATAAATAAAGAGGTAGAGGTAAAGTACAACATTTATATACCGCAAGTATCAGCCAAGAAAGGCTCTCATTTGTGGTTTACAATAAAATGGGTTTTTTGGCAGCTACTCAGCGCATATACAATACCTTCGATACTCACATATCACCCCGCCAATGATAATATTGAGCATCTACCTATTTTAGAGACGGGTTTGCTCCAGCAATCGGGGATAAATGACTTGCTGAGGATCACCGCAGAAAAGTCGACTGGCGGGAAGTTTCGAACCCGCGACCTTTCGGTTACGAGTCCGGTGTTCCTACCACTCGACTAACTGCTTCCCCAATTCCTGCCTAATATATGTGTGTATAATCATGGGTTTACATAAACTAGTCAAACGTAGGTAGGTAGTCAAATAAATCATTAAATATATAATTAAATAAATAAATCATGCATGATCCTTGAGATCTCCTAAATTAACCCTTACCACACTGACATCTGTACATTACATTCCTATAGCAATACAATTCTAAGACAACAGAGTGCGAAGGGTTAACAGCCACACAGTGGCATGAATCTCATCTATTTGTAATAATTTTCTGTAATGCGTGACTGTCAATTTATTTTTCTCTACATCTTCCAGTCATGTCAGTTACTTGAAGAGATGTTCCTTCATTTGTACAGACTGAATATTTCGCACCTTTACTTATGTATGACCCTCAGGTATGTACTTGAAAGGTCGCCATTTGCTCTTTACTTTCGACACCTCATTAATCGTGCCTTTAGGCTGAAATATGCTTAGTGGGAGCGTTATAGAAAGACACGCTAATCAATGTACAGACACCTGTTAGGTAGATAGATACCCTATTACCTGCGTGTGTCATTCATCGTTCCTGATTGGATACAGGTATTTGTCTATTTGTTCGCGTATTAGGACAATAATTCACTAATTACTTATTTGTTATCTTAATAGATAACTCTACATGTATCATGCAATAAATATTTGGACATTTGGTAATTTGTTAGTGAGAAATAGAAAGGCTGATAACCAAGGTAATCAATGTGTACGCTGTTTTTGGCCCTTTACAATGCTAGCCTATGTGGTCAACACAAATAGATCAGCTTCATATATAAGGGGTGGAGGAATAAACTGTAGTGAAAAACCTACTTAGTCTGGACAAATAAATTCAACACATTCTTACTTAATAATGGCTGAGTTGACCAAATGAAATAAAGTACTATGCCCAAGCATACAAACTAAAAACTATTATCATCTCAGACTCGAACCCTCCTGGTGGTAAGAGCAGGGCTGTATCATGTTAGTTCTTGCATCATAAAAGATCATTCAAGAGTAATTACCAGACCATTATGAAAACTGCAGACAGCTAGTGACTAGTTAGTGCTCAACCAAACTAAACATTAATAATGAGCTGATATTCGATCCAGTTCCATAAATATCTCCACCATATCTCATTGCATGTATTTCAGTATTATACAAGTATAAGTTAGTTCTGACTGCGTGAGTCATCCACAACTTTACAAGATAGTTGCTGATAGATGCTATATTTTAATGTGTATCGCAAGTACAGAGTATAAGTCCAGTCTCTATTTCTGAGGCAGCTCAACTAGAGAAGAAACAGCAACATATTCGACACACTCGACACACTCGACACACTCGACACACTCGACACACTCGACACACTCGACACGCTCGACACGCTCGATACGCTCGACACGCTCGACACGCTCGACACGCTCGACACACTCGACACACTCAACACACTCACATGCTCGTATACACCATGAACTTGGTGAATTATAGTACCATCATTACGTACCTAGCCTCAATGATGACTAAATAAACTGAGCAAACACACAAAACACCAGCAAAACATAAGAAATGAAATGAAATGAAATTTATTTGTTTAAAGTGTACTTATTAGCAGAGCTGTCAAACACACTTTACATGAAACA
>WURV02197336.1:0-11911 GCA_011762755.2 Epimenia babai
AGAGAGAGAGAGAGAGAGAGAGAGACGGATGACAGATATAATAACTTAATTACAATGTGGCACATATAAGTGTCTGAAATGGCGCAAAATTACTTTTACATCATGAGATAGTGAGAAAGATAAAATGACAACGCATATCCAATTCAGATATACAGGGCCAGTATTTTATATACATAAGTGGCGTTATGAATCGCTGCAAGAGACTACAGTATCATTCACAACACCATCCTATTCTAGATGTGGCAGTTATAATATTCTGTTCTACGATCAGACAACAGATTGTAGGACTTCGAGTGCGCTCATAAGTATGAAATGAAATGAATTTTTATTGATTTATAGTGCCCTTTTAACACATGGCTATCAAAGACACTTTACAAATTATATTTACAAAGTATATACTCGTATGTCTCGTATGTTACTCTGCATAATCATCGCGTATTGCTGACATATATTTATTATCAATACTTTAAAACATGATTTGGTTTGGATGTTACATTATGCAATCCAGACTGTAAACCTCAAGGCTAGGACAGTGATTGAAACAAAGTATGACGAATGACTGAAAGGTGATTGGTTGATTACTGATTAGTGATCTGAAAATGGCTGCCTTCGATGACGATGAAGAATTTTTCGATGACATGGAACCTTCTCTGAAAAATATCATTGATCAGAAATCACTAAAGTGGATTTTTGTTGGCGGGAAAGGAGGTGTGGGAAAAACTACGACCAGGTCTTATTGAAATTACCCAAAATTTATAACATATTATTTATGGCCAAATTTCAGCAGGCATGTAATTTGTCAATGTTGTAATTATAGTTATTTAAAGTTAATGTACATTGATTTAATTAAAGGCAATGATTGTACTGAATAGTTTGAAGGAAGTATTTTATTGATATTATTTTACAGTTGTGGGCTTGCAGCCCAGCTGAGCAAAGATCGTGACAAAGTTCTCATTATATCAACTGACCCTGCGCATAACATATCGGATGCTTTCGACCAGAAATTCACCAAAGTACCCGGTCTCGTCAAGGGATTTAATAACTTATATGCAATGGTATGTATGTCTTTAAAGCCATTCAGCTAAATTTGTGTCCTTTATTATATCATTCAATCTGACTAGTTTACAGTACAGTCGCTGTATCACCTCACTTAGTTTAATCTTTTAAAAATTATTGAATAATTGCTCTATGTTCACAGGTATTTTTTGGAAACTAAAGTATTGGCTCTATGTTTCCTTTATTTCGGAAATTAATCATTTTGTGTCCAATATTAATTTTTAGAACAATTATTACATAAATCTCTACGAAGATTATGAGATATTATATCTTAAAATTATTACATGCAATATAGCAAGAATGACTAAGTCAGCCTAGATAAGTATGCTACTTATAATAATTATAACAATCTTCTTAAATAGATAAACTATAATGAACTTGAGATGACAATCTCGATAAATTCATTGTAGGATTTCATTTATTGAGTGTCAAGATGTGTTAATGTATGTATTCGATGTAATGTTTATTTATGCAGGAAATCGACCCAAATATGGGTGTAGGTGAACTACCCGAGGAATATTTAGATTCAGGTTTGAGCTTTACTTTTCTTTATTTTTTTCTACCCATACTATTTTGAATAGAACTACAAAAATATATTCATTAAACTTGAGCGTGTGCTTTTTTGGCGGAATGAATTATATGTGTTATTTCTTTTCTGTCTGGCATATATTTTGTTGTTGATCATCCAAGAAATTGGTAAATTTCTTGAAAAATTATGACGGTTTGTAAAAAATTTATTCAATTACGATATTTGTAAATATAAGTAGCCTTGTGGTTCAATTGCGATTTGTTATTACTTCTTACAACCTGAACTAGATCCAGCATAATCGTGACCTAGTTTAAGAAATCTCACCTGCGCAGGTTTAATGGGCATGGGAAAGTTGGCCCTGGAGGAGATCATGGGAGCCCTGCCAGGTATTGACGAGGCTATGAGCTTTGCTGAAGTCATGAGGTTTGTACCATGGCTGGCACGTTTCATCTTATTTCATATTAATTATGGAATTTTTGTTTGCCCATTATTTTTGTCAGTTTCGTTAAATTATTTATGAATTTTTTATTTAATCACATCCATAAGCATTATTCTCATTATTTCCTACATAAATAGGGGGTTAATTTTGTCACAAGCATTACTCTGATTGTTTCCTACATATCTAGGGGGTTATATTTGTCACAAGCATTATTTTTGTCACATTATTTTCGGCGCATTATCATGTAGAAAAATAGCACGATATTATCTACCAAATTTTTACTGCTGTAATTTAGTAATTTTAAGAATCGCCGTTTCTTGTATTAGCATACAGTTCTCAAGTCATAGTAATAGACATAAATATAGAGGAAATAATCGTATGTCTCCAATGAAATTTAAGTGACTGATACCAGATTGACAATTTCAAGCATTTCGTGTATTATGCAAGGATGTTTCCATCAGAACTGCGCAGAATGAAAATGGCAAATATCAAATTGTAAGAATTGTTGACTGATGAGTTCTTACTGGTGGCATGCGGTTTTACTGCCATTGTATATATTGTATCAGTAGGTTCTTATTTGGTCATCTCGTGTGGTCATCTCATACGGCAGGTTGGTCCAAGGCATGGACTTCTCGGTAGTGGTTTTCGACACGGCACCCACGGGCCACACCCTCAGGCTCCTGTCATTTCCATCGGTCATCGAGAAAAGTCTGGGCAAGTTACTTCAGCTCAAAAACACATTCAGCCCATTGTTTTCGCAGGTAAATCAAAAACTTCCAAGCACAGTAAAAATGACTTTTATGAACGAATAGCTGAGTTGACTTTTTCTATTTTTGTTTAATTTTTTCCTTATTTTGTTTAAGATATTATATATATTAGTGAGGATACCTCCAGCTTCAGCGGATGGAGGGTTAATAATCCAGTTGTCTAATGATTCATCAGTACATAAATATGTTGGTTGACGTTTTAACTAGGTCACTTTATTAACTGACCTAGATTCAGTATTTAGTATTTACGCATGCTTTTATATTTAGATATCACGCCCGGGAAAAATATACCCTCATATGAAAATTAATCTCGGCCCTTGCCTTAATTGGTCAATGAGGTGTTGCTGTTACTTCTTGTATGATGCGCTCCGACCAACCCACATCGCGATGTAAAAAACAGTCATTTAACTACCGCATAATTTTGCCCGTTGTCACCCACACACACAACCACCAACAGATCGGATCGTTGATGGGCCTCCACGACTTCGACAGTAACACAGTCACGCAGAAATTGGAAGAAATTCTACCGGTCATCACATCCGTCAACAAACAGTTCCAAAATCCCGTTAGTCTATCTCATCTATTATCAAATTGTGGCGTGGCCAAAATATGTGTCGGCGCAATTATTGATTCTATTGTTACTATATTCCCATCCCATTGATGCCATGTTCTACAGAAATATTTCACATTTTAATAGAAAAGTCATCTTGTCTTACGTGTTTCTGCCGCTTTCAGCAAGCTTACGTGGCTGTCACGGCTTTTACGGCAAGATAGTCATGAGGCTAGAGTGCTCTAAGATAGTCTAACTAATAGTATAACTCATGAATATGCATGCCATTGTAGGATTTGTAACCATAGATATACATCGTCCATCGATTGGTTGATATCACTCAATATTTATTTTTTATATTAACATTTAGAGCTCAATTCCTGACTTTGCTCATCCTGTTTATTATTATTATTTTTTATAATAATTATTATTACTATTATTTACTATTACTATTTACTTATTTTTATTATTATTTAATGCGTCTAACATCAGAGATAGCGACTACTAGTATTTACAATCTCGACAGCCACGGAACACAACATATATTACACTAAGTAATAGTGATACAATATAAGTAGAGCTGCAGAGAAATGCACAGAAAAAAGGAAAACCTATATCTCTTAAGGGGTCAACCCACGACTTTCAGATAACGGAAGCAAGCTTTCACCTGTACATTTAGGTGTTTAACACCATTTTTGAGAATATTCAGTCCGTATATCATTCCATCGATATACACGGATATCTGTAACAGACATGATGGACTATAAATTTATATTAGAATATAGTCCCATCAGTAATATAGGTTTTTTTTCTGAGCATTTCTCTTCCGCTATTCGAAGAACCACAGTGACATCGAAATAAGTGAAATTCCACGCGATTAGACGGACAGAATTTGGTTAATTAGTGGATTTAATGAACGGCGCCATTTATGGACACGCCACCACAGAGTTGAGTTTGTACTTATGTAGTCCTGATGTGTCATTATCATCCACTATATAGTGTATGTATGCGTCACCTCTTCCGTCACCTCTTCCGCTGTTGCACCTGATGATGTATACCTGATATACCTGACAATCGTCAGTGCCTGTCATACGGCGGTTAATAGAGCAGTTTCTCATGCAAGAAGCTGCGCGTTGCATGTACACAATCCCACGGATTATCGACTTCTTCCACTCGGAAATGAGCAGAATTCTCACCCTGGCTTATTGAGAGAGATTTGGAATCGAATTGGGTTATTGTAGAAATTCCTCAAGACCGACATTTACTCGCACTAATCACGTAGCGCTAAACTCCGCCTTTTTTGCCCACAAACCCTCTCGCATCGGTCTTCATTTCGTCCCGTTTAGTCGGAAATGTTTTCTGCGGCTCTCGGTACAATGAACGCTCGCGATTTCGTGGATAGGACCACACAACATTCGTGTGCGTGTGTATCGCCGAGTTCCTGTCCCTGTACGAGACGGAGCGACTGGTGCAAGAACTGTCCAAGTACGGCATGGACGTGCGCAATATCGTCGTTAACCAGATCGTGTCGCGTGGCACCGGCGAGGGAGATGGACGCTGTGCGCTCTGCGAGGCTCGAAGCGCGATTCAGCAGAAATACCTCAGCCAGGTTTCGCATAAATCGAGATTGCCTCTTCCTGTTTTTCACTAATTCTTCATATTGATGGCGCAATAATGTTCATATCAATTCTTCATATTGATGGCGACTTCGCCTACATATGATTTCCTTTTTTCGATATTTTTTTGTACTTTCTGCTGTATTATTCAACATCGTTTTCTATTTCATGCTCAATGTGTAGTATCTAACATCGATCTGTATTACCTGTCTACTGTTAGGTATTAATTATATATAATTTAAGTAATTGCATGATAGTCTTAGACCATTAGGCTATTGTTTCATGTAAAGTGTGTTTGACAGCTTAGCTAATAAGTACCCTTTAATCAAATTTAATTTCGTATAAGGATCCAATTTACATAGTGACACGGATGTTTCTGTATATTGTAGTGCACATATTCTTATTATCAATATGGTTGTCGTAGTGTGTAAATAAGCTGTCTGTGCCCCAGGTGTGTGTAGGAATAGCTGTATAGTGGATGGTGTAGTGTAGAATGAGCTGACACTGTTGGGTGATGTAGTGTAAAAATGAGCTAATTGCTTGTAAATGTGTGTTGAAATATTTATCTGTGTTGGGTGATGTGTTGAAATAAGCTGCATGTCAGGTAGTGTAGAAATAAGCTGATTGTCTATTGGGTGGTGTAGTGTAGAAATAAGCTAATTTTTCTATTGGGTGGTGTAGTATAGAAATAAGCTAGTTGTCTGTTAGATGATGTAATGTAGAAATAAGCTAATTGTTAAATGATGTAGTGTAGAAATAAGCTAATTGTCTGTTGGGTGGTGTAGTGCAGAAATGTGCTGAATGTCTGTTGGGTGGTGTAGTGTATAAACGAGATAAGTGTGTCTGTGTAGTGTAAAAATAAGCAAGCTGTCCACAGCATCATGTCATGTGTACAGATCGAGGACTTGTACGAGTGCTTTCACATCACCAAGGTACCACTACAGCCGATGGAGGTACGCGGGGTCGCTAAGGTCAAACAGTTATCTCAATTCTTGGTGCAGCCGAACTTGTGATAGACTCAGATATCGCATATATATCCACACTATTGATAAAAGCTGTTCTTTTAGTCAGTCCCCGCAGTTCTTTCTGTAGCTGTACTCACGTGAGAATAAGTTATCTTCACATGATAGGTTCATGATAAAATGAGTTATCTCAACACTTGATACAGTCATACTTGTGTTAGAATCCGTTATCTTTACACTCAGTTCACGATAGAATGAGTTATTTCAGCACTTGATACAGTCATACTCGTGTTAGAATTGGTTATCTTTACACTTAGTTCATTATAGAATGAGTTATCTCAACACGTGATACAGTCATACTCGTCTTAGAATCAATTATCTTTACACTTAGTTCATTATAGAATGAGTTATCTAAACACTTGATACAGTCATACTCGTCTTAGAATCAATTATCTTTACACTTAGTTCATTTGTACTCATTATAGAATGAGTTATCTCTACACTTGATAGTCGTATTCATGTTGGAATCGTTTTTTTCACCTTATTCATCTGTACCAATCATAAAATCAGTCATCCTTAATCTTGATACAGTCATGTTCGTGTTATCTAAACAGTCGCTGCAGCACCACTTGAAAAGTTGATGTTTGTCTGAGAAGTCCAATAGAAATTTTACTCTTATAATCGTAGGTGAGCCATTAACGGGGATCACTGTCTTGACTGAGCTAAAATAGACAATTGAATGCGATTGTACCATCGTATATTCATAAATATGGTCGCCGACTTGCCGTGATCGGCTGACGCGGTTTGAGCCGCTTTTCGCTTACTCTCGCCCAAAAACATTTATTGGCTGACGCGGTTTGGACCGTTTTTCGCTTCGTCTCGCCAAAAAACACTAATTGGCTGATGCAGTCAGAGCGGCTTTTCGCTTATTCTCGCCCAAAAGAAAACACTAATTTGCTGACGCGGTTTGAGCCGCTTTTCGCTTACTCTAGCCCAAAAAACAGTTATCGGCTGACGCAGTTTGAACCGTTTTTCGCTTCGTCTCGCCAAAAAACACTAATTGGCTGATGCAGTCAGAGCGGCTTTTCGCTCACTCTCGCCCAAAAAAACACAAATTTGCTGACGCGGTTTGATCCGCTTTTCGCTTACTCTCACCCAAAAAACACTACAGATAGTATCTTCGCTGGAATTGAACTCCCCAGGGTTTTTTCACACACCAACATCGATGAGCCAGCCGAGAGGTTGCCATCGCTTTTCTTACCTGTGCAATAATCGACCGTAGGTGTCGTCCGAGAGATACAGAGTGCCTTCGTAAACTAATTATGTGGAGCCATACAATGCTTAGTCCTTGAGAGGGGGGGGGTGTGTTTGCTGGGGGTTGTATTCGCGTGGTACAGACCTCGCAATCAGAATCAGGGGGATGCTGCAGTTATAACAACCACGCGCAGGTGCTGAGCGATTTAGAATAACGAAGACGCTGTCGACATTTAGCAGTTGTTTCGACTACCTGGTATATTACCATTGTTTGTTACCTGTAATTAATATTTATTGCTGTATAAACGATGCCATATGCTTTGTGTGGTGTTTTTTTTATTGTACCATATATGAATATTACAACACGATTCAGGTCGTAAAAAAATGAAAAACTACACGCGTACGTAACATTTCAGTTTGATACATCCAAACATCGTCGATGAATTTTCTACACATATCAATGAATGGAATAGAGATAAGATAATTATACAAATATACATAATCAGTAATGAATTATGCATTATCGATTAATATTGATTTTTTACAGTGTTAATTATACATAAGAGCTTGATGCGTATGTACAAATTAGATAACACACTGATTATTATAAGGTTTAAGATATAAGAGATATTTATTTAACATAATACAGTATATGCAGCGTTTGTACCATAATCGTGTAAATCATATATACATCAACTGACACGTTAGATGGAAAGAAATGCACAGAAAAACCTATACCTTTGATGGGACGTATGGGGATGTATAGGTTTTTTCTGTGCATTTCTTTCCAACTATTCAGAGAACCACATTGGCTACCCCCTTTTACATTACGTTGACAAGTTAGAATCATTTGAAAAATATGAGTAGCGATCCAAAATATTGTAGAAATATTGAATGGAGATGCCCAAAGTCCAAGACTTATTGAATGCATCCCATAATTGTCCAGGTAGAAGTTAGCAATGCCACGGTTATAAATATTTTTGAGTATAATACAGTCTTAACCCTTACCACACTGATATCTGTAAATCATATTACCATAGTAATATAATTCAGTGACAACAGAGTCCTAAGGGTTAACGTCCGAGGAGAAATTTACCACATGCGGTAGTATTACGTAGAATTTCCTGAGGTGAATATATGAGGGTTATGAGGATGTTCTATTGAACGGATTAGAGTGCGTGCGTGGAATTTAGTTATACGGTAATGTGCTCGATTGAGGTACTGCGTTGATATTGTTCGCGTAAACTCCACTAAGTCCAGGCCGCACGCATATGGATGGATGATAATTCACTGATTCCCATTCGCGAGGTCACCACGCGCTCGTTATTCCAGCGTAGGTCGGAGAAGTAGCTGGAAATGTGAACGGATGCGTAGACCCGGAGGTAAGGCCTTGCCATGTATGGCTAGGGGCCGCGGCGAGATTTCAACGAAATATGGATTATGAGGAACTCTATTGGGGGAGTTTTGTTCCGCGGACAAGAACTGGTTATCGTTTCGAGTGTATTCTAGGGATTCGCGGTTTAAAACTTGTGTCCGTATGGTTGCGAGTTGTGCGCCTTTAGCACTCGGCTCTGAGCGTTCAGGTATTGGTTTTTGGATAAAATACACGAAAATTACACCATAAAGATGTGATAAATAATTTATGACATGCTGTAATACATTTTAGTGATGTTATGTCATTTTACCAGCAGTGATGGCGGAAGATCGTATTCTCATAAGAGTTACAACAGTGTCGATATGAATACATCTTAAGGCATACAAATTACACAGGATGCATACTTATGATGTCACGCTAGCAACCGCATAACTGGAATTATACAGAGGGATTGAATAATGATCCAATGAATACTGTGCGATTCCCCCACGTGACCGTATGACGTCAGCGAACGCGCGTCTTGGAGTTTAGCAGCGATTTTCGGAACGTATTCCGTCCAGAAGTACACGCGTCTCGCTTTGAGGTGATTTCTACGAGACACGATGGCAGTACCGTTTGCTGTGTGGTACTCGATGTACTGGCCCGATGTCGGGGTGTACTGGTACGCCGCAGCTTTGGTCGGACCGTTGGGCACAGAGGGCACACTGCGAGGGTATTAAAATCAGCTGTTACCTCTCATGTTTCCAGTGATACTACGTTGTTGGAGTGAGCGGCCATATTGGGAGAAGGCTAAAAATTTTGGGTCATAGACATGAAAAAACGTGTACGTATTCGGAAAGTGAATCTTTTTCATGATTTTTGAATGTAGTCAACAAACCTTGTTTATGAATGACTCAAACTATATTTGGAAAAAATGCACAGAAAAAACCTATACCTCTGATGGGACCTCTGAGACTTTTTTCTGTGCATTTCTTTGGCTAACTCCATTTACGATTACATTTATGGAAAACACCGCAAAAATTAGGCAATTTATAGTCCATCATCATGCTTTTAAAAAAGATATCTGTGTATATCGCGAGCTATGATATACGGACTTTAAACAACCCTGGTTCTAAAAAAACGGTGTTAAATACCTAAATGCACACGAGAAAGCTTGCCCCTGTAGCTCAGTTGGTACGTAGACCGGTTATCTGGAGGTCGTGGGTTCGTGTCCCACCAGAGGTATAGGTTTTTTCTGTGCATTTCTTTCCATCTATTTATCGAACCACATTGGCTAACTCGTTTTACGATTTCAAACTACATTTGTCTGCCATGGTGTATAACAATACGACGACAACTACACATTGGGTATAGATACTTCTCCAAATTGCGCGTGTTTATTTGTATGCGTAATATATGTGGAAGATTGATGCTGAAGGGTGTTTGTATGATAAATGGGTCAATTGATAGAAGTGTGCATGGCATCATGATAGACGGAATGGAGTGATAAACTAACCCATTTTTCACGAAATTGGTCCACGACGTCATGAGCATACGACTGACCGCTTTGTCCACTTCAGTGTAGTTATGTAACGGGTGTCCGGAAATAGGAACACCAAAGAAATAGAAGAGGTCCACCCCGTGCGGAACACCTGTGGGGTGATTCAGACAAAAAAAATCATTAATTTCAAGAAATCAAGTCGTTCTTCAAGCAAGGTATCGCACAAGACCTAGATAACACGAGAGGGGAGTTATTATGTAAAACCGCGGATGGATTCCGGATATTGAATAGATGTATATATAATGTAATTTGGATGCGGATATCGATTTTTAGCGAGAAAAACGGATCAATAATAATAATAGTGATAATTGTGCTACCTTAAAACACCTAGTGCATTCCCAGTCGCACTTTACATTTTTTTTGTGTTTTACTCGGAATGATAATAGGCTTATCAATAAAAGTCGTAAAAATTGAGTGTGTAGAAATATAAAAAAATTCGGTAAAATAAGATCATAATGACATACATGTGTGAGCAAAGTAAGCATTATTCACAATAGAAATCATTCACCGCTCCCTCCCGTATATATGCTGTGTTGTGGCCATCGTGCATTTACATAGCCTTAGGATCATATAATTGGAAGCCACATTAAATAATAATAAAAAAAACAAATGGATTTTTAAAAAAAATGGCGGGGTGATGTAAAAATTCAGGATCTATACAGAGCGTCCCAAAAATGCTATTTTTTTCGACCACCTACTACAAACTCAAAATGTAATGAATATACATGATATGGGTATCATTAGTTTATGGGTATGTTGTTTATTTGAATATCAAGTGTGAAAGTCTGACCAATATATACTCCAAGGTTTTAAGCATGTGACGAACTTTTTGAAGGGTAGCTATTCATGTGGAGAGTAATGTCAGGTGCAGGTGTACGTCTCGCTTTTTGTGTTAAAAGTATGAGGTTGGTTTTTTATTATTGTTATTATTTCTAATTATTTAAAGAGGGTGAGTGAAAGACTGTAGTTATAACATATGTACAAAGTCCGTTGCCCTCTAAATATATACAAAATACCTGCTACTCGGTCTAATAATTATAACACAACGTATGTACATATGAACCCTAAATGTAAGTGAAGGGAAATGTTGGGTGTCAGGAGAATATTGAGAGGTGGGGAGGTGAGATGGGACTAATACTCTTACTTTACTATTTCCTTCCTATAAAGGGAAACACGGATCCCTAATGGGAATTTTCTTAGTAGCACATGAGGACACATTTTGTGCCGTGTCATCATTTTGTGTGGTAGTGCCCGTTTTTATGTCGTATAGCTGCGTTTTCCGACTGCTTTCTCGCCTGAAATGCCATTGTACCATTAGCAGCAGTACAGACGCGCACCTTTTGGCAGATAAAGACACACCGAGGAAATCGTCCCCGTTGCGGCCGTTCCTGAGGTGGAGAGAGCGACCGTTGTCGCAGACGGACAAACCATCGGCGAGCGGCAAAATGAACGTCGACATTGAGCATTTCTTCGGCGGCGGTTCGGTTAAGAGGACGGACAAAGTCGCCGTGGTCGCGAGTAAGCCAACAGCGGTCAGTCAGTTTGTTAATTGCACCGCGATAGGCTGATTAACAAATTAGTCGTTGTGTAGGGAACACATTCCGTGGCCTTTACATGACCATACTGCAGTGACTACCCATACTCTATGGGCAAACAGGGTTTAAGGCAATTTTTGTCCAAAAAACGCCGATAGTGTTCGATAGTGAGTAAAATGGGGTTCGATAGTGGGTAAACTAGGGTTCGATGGTGGGTAAACTAGGGTTCGATGGTGGGTAAACTAGGGTTCGATGGTGGGTAAACTAGGGTTCGATGGTGGGTAAACT
>WURV02197347.1:0-11911 GCA_011762755.2 Epimenia babai
TTAAAATACATCATGTAAAAGCCCGTCAAAAAAGAAATGTCTTCAAGTGGGATTCGAATGACCTGAGCGATGTCTGCTGTCGCAATGAGATTGGAAGATCGTTCCATAATTTTGGACCTAAAAACCTAAGATACATGGAACAAAATCTGCTTCGTACATCAAAGTCTTTTACTATATATATATATATATATATATATATGTGGTTAGAAGGCATGTCCATGCGAGAGGTGGCGAGTTTGAACCAGCACAAAGCAGGGATTTTCCCCCGCATCTTCCTCAATAGGAAATAAACAAGATTTTATGGCTTGAATATTGAGAAAGATTTGTCGTGGTATGGGTTATAAGAATATCGTTTAACAAGGCAATATTGTACGTGCGGCTGACAGTTGATTAAAAAGTAGCACCAAAACCTCGCGTTTCCTCTTTTGTATCTATGACCACCTCTACCGTGTGTAGGTAGACGCGAAAGGACCGGCGGACATAGATCTCATGGAGTGGCCACTGGACACACAGCTGACTATGGCTAAAGCGCTTGGTCACATCTGCTCAATCATTCTGAGCAGACAGAGTAAGAGTCGTTAACTGCATTAATAATGATAATAATTATAATAATAATAATAATCCATTTGTTTTGGAGGCGCCCTAATAACTAGTATGTCCCTAAAGCACCTATATACATTTTGCGTGATAACTAATTATATTGCATAACGCAAGAAAAATTTACATATAAGTTAAATCATAGCCTAACACAACCGTTAAATGAAATGAAATAAAATTCTATTTGATTTCTAGTGCTCTTCCAACACACGGCAATCAAAGACACTACACAAATTTATGGTTACTATGACTAAATAGAAATGCAAGGAGTATAAGTAATACAAGGAAATACAAGGAATACAGTTCAAAGTCGAACTCGCTATACCATAAGTGAGTCAAGAAAAAAGACATATACAGTAAGATCACGGATAAAGAAAATAGTGAGCAAACTAAAATACAGATCATAGCATAACTTCCAGTAATCTTCACGTGAATTAAAACAGCATTCAGTAGATTTTCATTATACAATATAACCCATCATTTGTAGCAACATTTACAATATAATTACGTTTCACTAAGCTCATTATTAACATTCAGTTAAGGCAAGGTAAGGTATAAGGCTTCACTGACGATTTCATTAATTACAGAAATAGATGCTTGCTTTCTGTGGAATTAGACATTAACACATTATCACACTTTTAGGACAGGTGTTCCTGAAGTGATTGGTCTGGTGCTCTATCACCTGTGGAATTAGTTTATAGTTGATCCGTGTTATATGCAGTGTTGTACCGCTGCTCTTATGGTTTGTTCATTAACATTGAAGTCAGCTGCAATTGCAAATTCACTCAATGTGATTCCTGCCCCTGAAACCACTAGCCCTTCCTCTATCATCATTAGCTAGACATGTTGACAGTACAACGATCGGGTGTGAAAATGACATTGTGGTGCCAGCTTAGATACGAGTGATTAAAATGTTAACCAGGTCACTTTCTGTCAACAATATAGGCTCATTTGGCCTAAGACTATATTTACTAGTAATGATAAAAAGTCCAAAATATTGCCTGGGTTAAATGGATAGTGCCACACATTTAGGCTGGACGTTTCTTCTTTAATAGTATAGTATACATTTACGCAAATATATTCATTTCAACAGTCTAGAAAACTGAAATTTACTTATTCCTGTATTCAGACACCATCGACCATTTCCAGATTCAAGTAATTCCAGCATGAACACCCCCGCGGTGATAGTGTCAAACAGCCTTAATAATGCGACTTCCATTTTCCACCAAAATATTTAGTATATATAGGGGCAAGCTTTTTCCTGTGCATTTAGGTATTTAACACCGTTTTTTATTTTAGAACCACTGATGTTTAAAGTCCGTATATCATAGCCAGCGATATACACAGATATCTGTTACAAGCATGATGATGGACCATAAATTGATTGGCTAATTTTTGCGGTGTTTAATGCGGTGATATTAATGTGATGGTAATAGGGGTAACCAATGTGGTTCTATGAAAAGCTGGAGAGGAATGCACAGAAACAACCTATACCTCTGATGGTCCCCATTACCATCACATTAGTATATATAGTATCGATGTTATTTTTTAGAGTTTAACGTACTGACATCTGACACTGACGGGGATATTCTCACCAGCGAATTATGGACCACTCTCTTCAGGGGAGGCTACCTTGTTGGCAAAGTTCAGCGCACTCTATCAGGCAAAATTGTACGATTGTACTTGACTTTTTTGCTCCATGTAGAGGAGCAGTAATAGTCTTATAGTGAGAAAAAAATGCAAGGGTGTTGTGACCACTTGAATATTTTCATACATAAATTTTCGCATATATCTTATATGCTTCGTCGGGTTTATGGAATGAAATTGTTCATCATGTAAAATGGAGGAATATATATAAAAAATTATCACAGGAAAGTAAGTAAAAGTAACAGTAAGGCTTGTTAAAATGTATATCATGAACAGCTAACATAAAAACAGAAATGATGAAAAAATTGCTATATGTAACATGTTGTTACAGCATGATTGCTATAGAAAATAAAGTGGCGGTTCTTGCATTTTCTCTTCCATATACTGGCAATATATCATCTCCCATTGTAAATGTAAATGTAAAAGTATTTTATATAGCGCAGCCATCAGCATATATATGCCCTCAGTTGCGCTTCACATGATAAAAATATATATATATATATATATAAATACTTAAAAGATGACTTAAATACGATAAAATGTAGCAATTTGTAGCAATGTACCATTGTCATGTTAAAGCTGGAAATATCCGTTATAAATTTATATCAAATAAAAGAAACTAGCTGGACAGGTGTTAATATTCTCCGAAAAGATGAAACTTTTATCTGAGTGCTACTATAGTACTTTAGTAGACTAGGATCCCAGATTACTGGTTTTACTCTCCCCTATCCCACTCAGGTAACCAGCATTTCCCACGGAATCATGACATTGCTCCAGGGTGTGCCTGTATGTACAGCAGGCTGGGTATTAAGTTATTGTTGAGGAGGCTATTACCGGCGATGTACGAAGCTGGCACGGACTGTGATTGGTTCAAAGTCCCAGAATGTGTCGCCTCATATCAGGAAATCGTCGCGATGCAAATCACCGAGTCATAGCCGACTCTTGTCGATTCATGTCGCCACTCATCCCAAATATTTAGCTTTCCAATGTCACGCACCTCGCCGAATCTTGTGGTTATGATTATGCATCGTGATATACAGTATGAGATAACAGAGAGGAGATACCACGAGAGATGGTACCTGTAGAATCCGCAGAAACACAGCCACACGAGGTGAGAGGAGACTTTGAATACCACGCTGCAAGGTCCACCTGGATCCCATGGTCTGATAGGTTTTAAGGTGATTTTTTTCTCTGGGTAAGGCAGTAAACTACCTGAAATGGGGACATGAACTACCGTATATACTCGCCTATAAGTCGATCTGCCTATAAGTCGACCCCCCCCCCAACTTTGGCCGGCGAAATCGTGGTTTTGCTCTTGACCCGCCTATAAGTCGAGGGTGGACTTTGACGGTGCTACCCCTTCTTCAAACATGCACGGCGATCGGCCGCCATTATAATTTGGATAGGAAACTTACCCTATGTAAGGTACTATGTTGTATTTTAATAAATGTGACGAACGAAAAATGTGTTGATTTTATTTTTTTTTGTAGTTTTATTCGAAGACACGTCCAGTGGTTGCAGTATGGACGTTGTTCTGTATATTTTTACTGCCTGAAATTTTTTTTAATTTCATTTACCCGTCTATAAGACGAGGGGTGGACTTTGAGGATTGAAATTTTGTCTTTAAAAATCGTCTTATAGGCAAGTATATGCGGTAAATCATTGCCACTCAAGTCCAACATTCCAGCCCGTAGGACCTGGCTATCTGTTGAGCTCTGTTAATACAGATGACACTGCGTTCCTTCACAGACCACGGAGGATGACATGCTCACCAACACATTTCTGTGGGACATGGTCAATGGTCAAGATGGACACGCGGCGGAGTTCCTCGCGTCGTATGTACACGCTAATTTACACCGCGTCACTTATATTCACATTTTTCTTCATGCGTCTTATATCATTATATCATTAGCGAGATGTTGTGACTGGGTTTTCTGAGGTGAGTTTACGAACACATGAGCAAATTATACGCTCTAATTATCTCAATTTGCCTGGCCAATGTTGGAAACAACAGACACAATTCAAGTGTTTCTACTGAGCAAAATCCATTCTCTAGAATGTTCTGGCGAAAAATAAGGCAAACTGTAGATAGCAAAGGATGATAATTTGCTACATGTCGTTAAATTCTCTTCATCAGATGGTTTTTTCGTAGGTTCGCATCAGCATCTTTATAGTATTTCGCACAATTTATCACTGTAGACATCGCCAAGTTATAACAGCCTGGAGGTATTATATGAACAGTTTCTGAGTAAAACGCTATATATCCACTTTTTGACATTTTCCTAATTTTCGGTACATGCTTTGAGAAAATATCTCATTTATCAGATACCTAATTACTTTTGTTGCATGTCTAAATACATCCAACTAAAACGGGCGATGTAGAAATTCCACGGTAATGTTCCTTTCGAGTATATAATATAAAAAATGTGAATCATCATTGTTTCCCAAAATATGGATATATAGCATTTTGCATATCAACTGTTCATATATATTTCCAATAATTATAAACAGTTCGCTGTCTTCCGTTGATGTAGAGTCAAAGACAAAGCAACAAAGAGCAACATGCCGTGTATGAAGAATGTCGATGATACTATCACTGCCATTTACTCGGCTATACTGTGGCACACCCAACAGCTTCGCGGTGACGTTAAAGCTTACGGTAAACTCTTACCGAAGTTTTTACGCGGGTGTTTAATTGTTTCGATTCCAGTAGGCTCCAGTAATCGCAGTCAAGATAATACTCTTCTTTTGTGTTCCGCATTAAGGATTATGGGTATAGGTCTTAGACCTCGTAACTTAGGTCATTCGCCTATAGAAATAATAGGACATTTTTGTGATTCTAAGTACTTTTAGGACTAATGAGATTTGGGAATAATGGGCATGATCCCCGTCGATTATACTGTTACTGTTACCCCAGTTGAGACCATATTTCAGAGAAAGTGCGAATCTTTTCTCGTACAGTTATCGTGTAACAGATGCTTTAATATGTGATTCATTATTGTTTCAAATTTGCCAGGTTAGTGTAGTTTAATAACGCAGAGAGTGGCCAGTATGTGACCATTGCACGATTGTTTATGGACGCGAGGTGATAAGTTTACTCAGCTGAATCATGAATCTATGAGTCGTGAGGGGGGAAATGTGTACTGGTGAGGGGTAAGGATGTAAACGGAGGCAGGTCGTGACGCGGAGTAAAGAAGGAACCTTATGTACATGAACTTGAGTTTAGACAATACTTAGGTATAAAAAAGATTGATGGTTATATTACAGGTATATGCTGTTGAAAGTTTATATCAGGGGGCAGGTAGCTAGTGATTACATCATTGGACTTGAATCAAGAGGATCCTGCGTCGTTTCCAGTCTAGCCACTCTCTCCAGTCTAAGCTAGTCTTCTATGTGAGGTGGTTTTTCGGCATAAAGCGCCTTAAACTCTGCCTGCCCATGGGGGTGTGGGTAACCCTTGCAGTGTGGTTACGTAAGGGCTTCATGCCTCTGATGTGAATGATAGAACGAAGGTCAATTGTCTTCCCAGACTGGGAGGAGTTTGTCGCGTTAACCACTTGGGCTTGCTTTCTCAAGGTCAGGGTATGACCTACACAACGACTACCTTTGTAATCGGACTATTTCTAACTAACTAAGAGTTCACATAAATGTCACGTGTATTCCGATAATGATGATGATAATGATAAGTACGCTTTAGTCCGATAAACGTGATGTAGCGCTGGCGCGCCGCAACGACGAGTGCATCGGACGGAGTCTCGTGTCAGCGCCGGCAGTCATCACAGACGGTCTCGTTGACGCTTACAATGTCGCTGAGTCCTTCAGGATTAACATAGTATGTATATCATTGATGGTGCTTGGTTTACTGCTCACATATACTCTCTCTCGGCATCCAGCGTTTCCCGAACTCTGTGTACTCGCTCAACTTTCGCAGTCCGAGTGTTCTGAGAGTCATCCAGTGTTTCCGTATCGGCCTGCGGAGTTTAAACGTATATCTGTTTCATTTATTCGTTTATTTGTTTATATTCATTCAAGTCGATAACTGTTGAGCCGTCCTTACATCACATATAATCTACCTACCTCACTTATTGCCTGTAAATTGAACCTTTCATATCCAAATATGACTATAACAACAGCCATAGAATTCTAGAGCATCGCGTATACAGTAGATTATATTTTTGAAAATATTAGGTATATCTCGTGATTTTTGTGTCTTGTGGGTTTCCCCATGCATTCAGTTTCAGGTTTAATGGGCTGTAAACTTTACTGTTGACTATGGATTGTTATCTGTTATGTCATAGTTTTGTCATCACCCATCCACATTGTCAACATTCAATTACATATTTATGTATCACATATTATTTTATTGGGATATTTATTCACCATAAACTAATTAGTGATGCAATTTTCAATCATCTCTAGTCTTAATCTCACATACTGTATATTATTTCAACTATAGTT
Organism: Epimenia babai; assembly: GCA_011762755.2. Lineage (NCBI taxonomy): Eukaryota > Metazoa > Mollusca > Solenogastres > Cavibelonia > Epimeniidae > Epimenia > Epimenia babai. The sequence continues at coordinate 6,703 of WURV02197347.1, forward strand.
GACCGTGTTTTGCAGGTAATCATACATTTATTGGATCCATACTATTTTTAGCTCAAATCCGAACTCCACCCTCGGTGTTTCCGTCGGTTTGTCCATCCGTTGGTCCGTCCATTCATTCGTCTAATATTAACATTCACTTTAAATATCTTCTCAAGAACCGTTTGTTGTTGAGCTCTGCAATTTGGCAAATATCATCCTTGGGTTGGTCTCTTTTGGATTTAAGCATATCATCAGACGAGGGGTGTGGGGGGGGAGTAATTCTTTGCCGATGTGTGTATGTTTACTGAGAAAATCTTCTCAAGAACCCCTTCCGGCTCTTGCTAGTTATTATTTCCATGTCATCTCTTCATGATTAATTGTTCACTAATAATACTCTCAATTTTATCTATAGAAATAAACGGGAAATTCAAGGCCGCTACTCTATAGTAATGATCGTAAATGTCAGTTACACTCGCAACACAGATTGCCTTATTTTATTGTTATCAAATTTGCTACACCAGTCACTCATTTGGGAGAAATCTTTCTCGATATTTCATGCGTAAAAATCCGGCTCATTTTAGGAGATAACCTTCCGGTATGTGTTGTTTCTTGAACTCTGTTGAGCTCTTTTCGAACTAACCTCTCGCAGGAAAAGCTGCGCTTGAAATCACCGCACCGCTGGCGCTCACGTGTTTGCGCATGATGAACGCAAATCGTGCAGCGTGAGACCCATTATTATTGGTTTGTTGTTGCGTTACAGATGGCTCAACAGCAGAAGTGGCGCTCATCTGTCACTGACCTTGACGTTGTTGATGAGACGCAAAGTCCACGTAGGTCATCCTATATAGGATCTGTGGAATCAATCTCTAGTTACGTTACTTTTGCCAAATAACATCATTTTGAAGTCTTATCACTTTAGTCTTCATATACTTATTCTGTACATATATATATATATATATATATATATATATTTATGCACATTATTCGCGCATTATATATACATCATATACACATGTATGAATGATATCTATAACCTGGTAGCAGTTAGTCACGTAGTAGGGACACTAGACTCATCACTGAAAGGTTCCAAACTGCCCACCGGTCGACTTTTCAGCGATGATCCTCAGCGAGTCATTTATGTACAATTGCTGGAATAACCCCGTCCGTAAAATAGGTAGACGTTTGTGGTCATCCTGACGGGCGATATACAAGTATCGTATTGTATTTGCGCTGAATAGCTGCCATAAACAATCATCGTAAACCGTATCTGAGAAACCTTATTGGCATATACTAGCGATCTGTTCTCACGTTGTACTTTACCTTAGCGTATTAGGTCGGTAATAATGGACAAAAAGGAACAATACGATTCGCTCGGTGGTCTTACTGCGAATTCTATGGTTTCCGTTAGAATTTCAGACTGTATGCCACCCCGTTATAGTCTTGCATACTGTATAACACAATTTTTGTGACGTGTAATACGTGTGTAATGAGTTAACATACTAAACATAAACTATAAAGATAACAGGCAATACGTACCTTTCATATAGACTAACTGGTTTATTGATCACAAGCTTTCGCATAAGCACTATGCTTCATCAGGTGATGAAAGCTTGTGATCAATAAACCAGTTAGTCTATATAAGAGGTGTTGCCCTTTATCTATATAGTTTCTATTAACTAAACTAACACGGCTACGCACCCTTATACATGCTAAACATATCGAGAGTCATTCCACCTTCCCCATTATACATTACTCGAGGTCACGTCGTATATCTGTACACTTGGTATCTATTTATCTATGTATCGATGTACCTGCAGTCGATTTGTGCAAGAAAAAAGCTTTATACCTGCGGAAATTTGCCGGGCTCACTCATGTACAGATGAGATCCGAGGTGAGTCATTCGGCCGTTGTCTGCCTGTTTATTCACTGTTACAACTTGTAGATATTTAACAGTACTGGTACAGCTGTTTGACTAGTGGAGCTGCTTTGCTATGTGGGATGTCGGAGGTATATCGCAAAGCATATTGGATATTGTATGCCCCATATCACATAGGATATTGTATGCCCCATATCACGTAGGATATTGTATGCCCCGTATCACGTAGGATATTGTATGCCCTATGTCACGTAGGATATTGTATGCCCCATATCACGTAGGATATTGTATGCCCCTTATCACGTAGGATATTGTATGCCCCATATCATGTAGGATATTGTATGCCCCATATCACATAGGATATTGTATGCCCCATATCATGTAGGATATTGTATGCCCCATATCACGTAGGATATTGTATGCCCAATATCACGTAGGATATTATATTATGCTCGATATTATCCTTGGCAGAGTGATATGTGAGTGTTGAAGGTATTGTATACGTGCTGAATAGCTGCCCAAACATTTCATCGTAAACCGCATTTGAGAGCTTTATTGGCTGATACTTGTAGTCTACAAATGTTGTACTTTACCTTTCACCTCTCTCCTGTATTATCTTGCATGCTCCAAGACATGTAGGATTTTGCTGCATAGCATGTACGAACTTGGTTGCCTCAAATCATGCTTTATCTGGTATATAGAGATGTAACTTAGTGATTTTTCAGTCTTAATTATATGCATGGGTAACTACATTAGTCGAATTTAAAGTTGTTTAAAGGATTAGTTTTTGCAATTATTTTAGATGAAGCAAAAAATGAATCGTCAGAAGAAATCCTTGAGTATGGAACATTTGCGCAGCACAAAGGTGAGATATGCCCATAAATCTCCACTCAGGCATTCTGTTTTATTTGTGTGAGCGTTATAGCATAATTAGTTACTATCGCAAAGTGTGATCACTTTGATTGGATTTTAAAGCCATTTGCACAGCTTAGCAAGTGACATTTCACCACTTGACGGTGTTTTACGCAGTTTAGTAGTCCCGAATATATACAATCAGGTTGAGTTTGGAGTTTCAGCAGACCCTTGACCTAGAAGATTGCCCCTAACAGAAGAAATAAAGATGAAATAAACACTTATTATTTTTCTTTTACTTTAGCTAGCTAAAAAGTAAAATAACTAAAAATGAAATAAACACTCATTATTCTTCTTTTACTTTAGCTAGCTAAAAAGTAAAATAACTGAAAACGAAATGAACCCTTATTATTTTTCTTTTACTTTAGCTAGCTAAAAAGTAAAATAACTAAAAATGAAATAAACACTTATTATTTTTCTTTTACTTTAGCTAGCTCAACCCTCCACCTATTATTTATTAGGCACATTGATATTTATTTTGTCTACCAATGTGACGACTGGCAATACAGTGTGGTAACTTCAGGTTACCACATCAAACACTGGGACGAAACTAGGCCGCAAATGCAATTTTTTCATAGCAAAAAATCCCAACAATTTTACCAAGTTTTTAGTGATACCAGATATCATATTAATATTGATACTAAAAGTTCTGTACTTATTAACATTACTTCCTAAAACATGGAAAATGTCAAAAGGCTGTAGAAAAGGATCCATTATCAGTGTGATCAGCAAAAAAAAACAAGAAAAAAACAGCATCCAAAATAAAGCGCTGACCTTGCGGCAATTATCTTTATTTTAGTTTAACTTTCATACATGATTCAAATGATATTCGCATTCATCAATACGTGATTTGCGTTAAAATTTTGGCAGATTAATGTATTAAACCAGCAAACCAATATGGCATTTAGAGACTAAACACTATCACCGGATAGAACATAGATATAGAATTATCATAGAGAAAAGAAACTTTAAATATTTTATTAAGATCATAGATATAGAATGATTATAGAGAAATGAAACCTCAAATATTCTATTAAAATCATAGATATAGAATGATTATAGAGAAAGGAAACTTTGAATATTTTATTAAAATCATAGATATAGAATCATTATAGAGAAATGAAACCTCAAATATTCTATTAGAATCATAGATATAGAATGATTATAGAGGAATGAAACTTTGAATATTTTATTAAAATCATAGATATAGAATGATTATAGAGGAATGAAACTTTAAATATTTTTTTAAAATCAGAGATATAGAAAGATTATAGAGAAATGAAACCTCAAATATTTTATTAAAATCATAGATATAGAATGATTATAGAGAAATGAAACTTTGAATATTTTATTAAAATCATAGATATAGAATGATCATAGAGAAAGGAAACTTTAAATATTTTTATCAAAATCATAGATATAGAATGATTATAGAGGAATGAAACTTTAAATATTTTATTAAAATCATAGATATAGAATGATCATAGAGAAATGAAACTGTAAATATTTTATCAAAATTATATATAAAGAATGATCATAGAGAAAGGAAACTTCAAATATTTTTATCAAAATCATAGATATAGAATGATCATAGAGGAATGAAGCTTTAAATATTTTATTAGAACATTTGATAAAAACGAAGGACAGTGAAGCTGAGATCTTTTACATTAAAAACTTTCTGAAATAAAACTTTCCAACACCCCCCCACCTCGTCGGGCTTTCGGTTGCCCCTGGTCCTCAACCATAAAAAAAATATATTGGCGATTCTTGTAAAAAAGCTTATTGCTATCATATTGTATTATAACCGTTGTAGTCTGATCAAGACATCGCCGTGTTGGACAAGTATCCGTCCATCCGAATGGTGGTGGATTTCATCAATGACCCCGCTTGGACTGGCGATCGGTGCGTGTCACTTAACGTCGCCAGTGTTATATAAAACGCTCTCATCTATGCCGTTATGTTAGGCAATATTTGTGTTGTTGGTGAGTTTACCTCTGTCCATTTCTACATTATGTAGACATACATTCAGAAATACACATTCCAACAAATATATTTGCATGCAGTAGCAACTATGGAACTATATGGTCTATAATGTGTATGTTACGGTACTGAATAGATGTAATTTTACTGAATATCATCATCCTTTGAATTTATTGAGTGTCTGTCTAAATATTAGTGGTTACATACGCGATGATGCATGATGTCGTGGACCGTGAAAATTGTCAATCAGTACAGAGTTGCTTTTGGCCTATTATATACAATTACATACAAATTAACATAAAGAGCACAAACATACCAACATACAAACTAACATAAAGAGCACAAACATTCCAACATACAAATTAACAAATAGGGCACAAACATACCAACATACAAACTAACATAAGGAGCACAAACATTCCAACATACAAATTAACATAAAGAGCACAAACATGCAAACAT
>WURV02197358.1:0-11910 GCA_011762755.2 Epimenia babai
ACCGACACACATATCTAACAATACCGACACACATATCTAACAATACCGACACACATATCTAACAATACCGACACACACATCTAACGATACCGACACACATATCCAACAATACCGACACACATATCTAACAATACCGACACACATATCTAACAATACCGACACACGTACCCATATTTATATTCATTCACATATTTATATACATACATACACACATTTACGAAAAATGGCCCCGAATCTTCAATTATTTCTTGCGTTGGAAAAGCTATAACTTATGCATTTCTGCATTCCACCTTTCAGTTATACAAACAATATTTCTTCGGAAGATCGTGTGTTTATTGTTAATATAACCAGTGAAGATATGAATATGAATAGATAATGAACACTATTACGACAGTCACACGCATTTACAGATTTTCAATTCAGCTGTACGTTCACGTGTTAACAATAAAAGTTACAATATAACCGAATACCTGTTTTTTATATATTGTGTGATTCGTGTTACAGTTCTAGAAATAAAACTAGAGCACTGAAGAAAAGGATCGACATTTCCATAGACATAGATGTGATAGACTTCAATAGGTTTCGATTATAGAAAACCTTTGTCCAAGTGATAAGGAAACCGCAAAATTATGCGCGTGCGTGTTTGCAGTGAGTGTTTTTTATGATTTCGATGCTTTTACTGTACTCGTATTCGGCGCATATACAATACTTTCGACAGCATCTACAGATTTTATCAAGACGAGGTTTACTCCAGCAATCGGGGATAAATGATTTGCTAACCATCATCAGAGAAAAGTCACCCGGTGGGCGGTTTCGAACACAGACATTCAGGTTACGAGTTCAGAGCTCCTGCCGCATGACTTACTCCGATCATCGCTATCTATTTAACAAATTACGAAGGAAAAAATTACTAAATCATTCTTCACCCATAATGGTACGAGACTAGGGTATACCAAAACGCGACGAAAATTTGAAGAAGTCGTAAATACACGTTGAGTCACGAGTGTAGGAAAACCTTTTCTATTCAATTACAAAAGCCTATAAAACCGCGAATTCGCAGAAAAGGCGTATAAATAACACGTATTAATCGTTGATGAATATTTGTAATAATTGAGAGTATTCACGAACATTTTGGTGTGGGTGATCGTGATAGTTATGTCGTAAATACGGCAAACACGAATGTAACACCTATTGAACTAACTAATATAGAGTGGGCCAAAAAAGGAGCCGCGTGTTTGACAAGGCATATTTACATGAAATGAAATGAAATATATTTGATTTAAATGTGCACTATTAGCAACGCTGTCTGACACACTTAAATTGTAACACACTTTAAATTGTAAACTTTATAACTGAAACACATCAGTTATGAACATATTTATTTCATATTTCACACAACTTGAAAGTCACTATGTCTATTCATAACCTCCAAATTTTAAGTATAAATATTAATAACTATGGAATTGCCACTGAATCAACTAGCGACGTGATAAAATTACGTGTTCCAAACTTATTCAAAGTGACGTACATTAATTTTAAGGAAAAGTGGCTCAAAATAGTCACTTTTACTGATATGTCCGTCCCTAATATAAATTTCTACTATACGTACTGTGATTAAAAGAATTGCTCAAAATGCCCCCTTCTTGGGATCGCTCCATACGTTGAACTTTGTTATTGTCTGTCAGTTCCAATCAAACTATCATACGCCTTACTGTTGACCTGGATATGCCAGTGTGCTTTGAATTTCTCTTGCGCTCTCGTGTATCCCAGGATTGTTAGTTTGACTAAGAACTAAGTCTTGCACAATAGCGACGTTCTTCCCACAGAGAACTGTACGTCGTCTGCCCGTAGCGACGTTCTTCCCACAGAGAACGTCCGTCTGCCCGTAGCGACGTTCTTCCCACAGAGAACGTCGTCTGCCCGTAGCGACGTTCTTCCCACAAAGAACGTCGTCTGCCCGTAGCGACGTTCTTCCCACAGAGAACTGTACGTCGTCTGCCCGAGCCGTTCAGACGCTCCACCGAGTAGGTCGCGCCTATCCTCCGTATCACCTTATCTAATCCCCCGCACATCTATAGTTTGTTCCTGCCAGCGTTCGTCTCACTGATCAGCCTTGCTGCCTGCACATTTTTATTGCAATTGTATCTTCAGTACCGCATGAAGACATGGTATAAATTAATGAAAACTAAAATCTTCACAAAAAATTTAGGATAGTAATGTAAAAGATGACGTCAAAATAACTATGTAGGTTCTATGATGTCATGTGTGTGCGATTGACCGAATTAATGTTACTATAGATCTGCGACAAATTTAAGGGAAAATATCCAAATAGTGGAGTTATGGTCTTGCAAACACGTGGCTCCTTTTTGTCTGGCACACCCTGTAGATTAACATTACACAAGCTTTCGTATATAAAGTATACTTTCGTAGGTGTCATGAAAGGGCATTTATATAACAATTACCAAACCGGAAAACACATCTCCAAATTGTCGTACCGATCTAAGATGGCCGCAATTATGACATTATTAAGTTGGTGTAAGAAACGCTATCTTGAATAAGGATTGCCAAGAATTAACCCTCAAGCTTATTAATTCACAACGTATATATATAAAACATGAAGCGGGTATCACCGAAGTAATGGGTTTTATACTGGGCCACTGACAACGCATAACCGTCTAAACTACACGACATTTACGAATTTAGACTGAATTAAACTGTCTTGTAGAATGAATGCCGATCGGCATAAAACAACTATTTATATAGAATTTTTGGGTTGATTTGGATCTCTTGAAGTTTCAGAAACAACATGATTTTAACCAATTTGTCAACTCAAAGTTGCCTATTACTTGGAAATCTTTCAGAATTCAGCGCATCACATTAGGAGACTGTCAATCAAATTAGGTCAGCTTAGTGCCCATGCACTGCGGCCTACATAAACCACTACAGGTGTCATGAGAAAATCAGATTCTGTCAATTACTAAAAAAAAGCCGAGGCGAGAATATTTGCCAAGTAGCAGACCTCTGCGATAAGCGCTTCTTAGGAAGAAAATTTTTAATAAAAAACAAAAATTGACTGAGGTTACTCCCCTTGCGACGGGGGACAAATCTAGAAAGCGACCAACTCAGGCACTGTACCTGCCAAATAGCAGACCTCCGCGATAAACGGATATGAAAATTTTTAAAGGAATAATACGAACACCGCAGAAGTTGCCGCCCCTAGCTGCAATGACGATATCATTAACAAATGTGGAAGAGACCAACTCAAAGACGGTATCTGCAAAATGGCTGACATCTGCGATAACCGGTTTTTGAAAAGATTTTTTAAGGTGTTGACATCGGATGGACAGATGGATGAACGGACAAACTGCGATCAAAAAAGCTCACCGAACATCAACTCAGGTGAGCTGAAAAAAAACGGAACATTTTCAAAAACTAAAAGTGTAATGTTTGGGGCGACAAATACTGAATAGACACAATATGTGAGGCACTAATTGTACTGTGATATTGCCATCTTCGGCGTCGTGCTACTATTGTTGTCAGACACCGTATGTGCAAAGTGCATAGATCGGCCAGGTTCCTGCGTAAACAATTACTCGCCCCTTTTCGTTACCAAACAATAGCCAATGAACTACCGGCACCGAATCAGCAGACGTAAGCTTCCGAACAGCGCCATGTCGACACTTTACGTAATGACACAATGACACTATACGATGTTTCGACCTAAAAACATACACTAATAGTAATAGTAATAAAATTATGTGTAATTAGAGGACTACTGCAATGCCTAGAAGTGGTTTGAAACTTGTATGAACTTGTACAGTAAATTATACACAATATACACATCCTTACGGTGGTGACTTTGGATTATGAAGAATTAAATGTAATTATAGAATGTGTTTGAGGATCGAAGATCTTGTAAGCATGAAACACGGCAAATTGAGGTTTACAAAAATTCTCATAATCAATGACGTATTTATTTATTTATTTATAAGCTGACTACTGAAGTAATCGTTGTGTAGGCCAATTTCATTAATGACCCTTTATAATTACAAAACTAGCCTATATAGTTTAGACGACAATTTGATTAGCGTCATTTATATTAGGGGTGGGGAAAAACACCTAATGTGAAAACCTACCGAGTCCGGGCAGACAATTGACTTTTTTTATTCACGCCACTGGTTCCAGATGTCTACATACGAGCTACATATGTCGCACACTCCGCTAAGTCTATGGAAGGTCAATGAGATGATGACATAGCGGCATAGAAATCATATATAGAGCATCTGAAGCACAGCAAACGTCAGATGGAAAAAGCCCTAACAGAACCACACTGCAGAGGCTACCCAGACCCCCATGGGCAATTCGGTTTAAGGCGCTTTCAGCCCGAAAAATGTCACAGTTAGTATATTGGTTAGAGCGGGATTAGAACCAGGGACCCCTGGATTCAAAGTCAAAACGCTCTAACCACTACCTCAGCTGCCCCCGATCAATTACGTAATTTTAATATGTTAAAGACGATAGATGTAGTGATTTATTATTAGCCTGTGATACTTAATCGTCTTATAACTTTTAACGCGTTTATGATTCGTACAGTATTTTATCTGTTATGTCCTTTGTCAATCATATTCACCCTAATATCTAACATAAATTTCACCGCGGTGAATCTCAATCCAGCGAGCGTTTACACTTGAATACATGAAAAAAATGCAAAATATCGACCCTACGAATGTCGTCACGTCACATACTGTAGTTTCCATAATGGCGCGTGCTGTCCATCATACTCCGATGACTACGCCTGCTGTCACAGTTAGAAATTCAGGTTCAGAATCATCGTCGGTTTTGTTAGGAGGAAAGTCATCGGAGTGTGACGGACAGCACGTACATATACATATAATGTGTAATAATATGTACATATAAACCTATACGAAATATAGACAGATATATACATATATATTTACAAGAAATTTAAAAACGATACCGAATCCTAAGAAATTATATGAATAGATAACGACAGTCACGCGCATTCAGGTATTTTCAATTTAGCTGCACGTTCACGTGTTACAAATAAAAGTAACAATGTAACCGAATACCTGCTTTTTTATATATCCCACTTTTAACTCTCCAACTTTGAACATCTCCCGCTTTGAAGATCTTTGTTTTTGAACATCTCTCATTTTGAACATTCCCCATTTTGAATATCTCGATCCCGGAAGATCTCCCAATTTGAACATCACCACTTTGAACATATCCCATTTTGAATGTCTGCACCTTTGGACATCACCCACTTTAAACATCACCCACTTTGAACATCTCCCATTTTGAATATCTCCCCCTCTGAACATCCCCCACCTAACATCTCCCACTTTGAACATCACCCACTTTGAAAATCTCCCATTTTGAGTATCTCCATAGTTGAACATCACCAACTTTGAGCATCTCCCCTTTTGAATAACTCCACCTTTGAACATCTCCCACAACAAACATCATTACTGCCGTCTGGCTTATTTGCTTCTGGGTATGTTCTTCTAACAAGGGCTTCCATCCCTCCGGTGTGGCAGTGTTTTGCGTCCCTATGGCAGTCCCGCTTGTGGTACTTACAACTTTTGATCTCGTTATCTTACAACAAACTCCGTCCGTTGACGTTAGGAACCAGTGCCAATAATAAAGGAACATTTAGTGTCTGTCCAAACTCAGAAAAGGCCATTAGTCAATCTCATTAGTGAGTGCCTGTAATAACCAAACTCTAGGCTACAGTAAAGATGACATGAACATCGTGACGAGTAAATGCTGGACTGTGATGCTGTTCGGTCACCTTACCGAGCTGTATTTGGGACTGCTATGTCACAGAAGCGTCCGTCAATCGACGATACAATCACGACCAAAACATGTTTGCGATGGTGAAAAATTTACTGACTTCTTTATATATTTTTTACAATACAGGGATCTGATCAATCGGGGCCGGTCGCGACTTGCGGGGCGTTATCGGGTTCATTGGATCATGATCGATCGTCTGGTGTAGCATTAAACCCAACACGCCCATTCGGTTCGACATCATGACGCGGGTGTTGCGCTCCTGCCCGAACAACTCGTCCAACTTTAACCACTGCAACGGGAAATGAAATTCAATTAAATATACAGTAGACGGTCGTTCATCCGCCATCAGTGGGTCTAGTCGAATGCACGGTGGTGCCAGGAGATCCGAGGTGTGGCAGATGACGTGAATAAGTAGGGAGAAAAATCGGGACTGAAGAGTTTTGTGGCGAGATGCTGGGTTACCCAGAGAATAAAGGGCAGTTAATTTTGGGTCTACTGTACCTATAAGTTTAGTCGCCATAAACTTTTGGTGTTAGTTAGTCGAGTGAGAGGAGCACCGAACACCGAACCGACAGGTCACGGGTTCGAAACCGTCTCCCGGTCGACTTTTCTGTCGTGATCCTCAGCAAGTGATTCAACCTGTCTCTAAAATCGACGCTCGATATCCTTGTTGGGTTATGTACGAGTATCAGAGGTATTGTATCGGCACTGAATAGCTGCCATAAAAGGTCATTGTAAATGGCATGTTAGAGGATTGGAATCAATTAGCCGATACTTAGGGTCTCTAAATGTACTTTACTTCTTTACGCAAGTACAAACTCTGTAACAGCATCAGCCTGAACCATTATCACTAATTCACATTATCTACAATTACGTAACACACAGAAGATTAATGATAACAGTATATATTTTAATTCAATGCAATCCTCATTGGTCCTTCTCATGTTCCAAGGCTGCCGTGACCCGCTTCTGTAACTCCCTCTGCCAGACGCTACAGGACTCCAGCGCAATGCGAGATTCGTCTGTTTACTGACTCAGCTATAACCTGCCCTCATTTGGCCAACCCACATAAAGACGATAATGCTGGATTTGTATAATTGCGACGCTCTATGGAAGGCCACACCAAATACACCGTTTCACAAGTTTCTATCTGCATGTTTCTTGTTATCTCTTAACCACTACGACTACCCTGTAACTGCATCAATGTTTTTTTAGGTTTATGTTCATTTTTGTTTAATATACTTTATGAGCATCGTGTTTCTGTAATTGTCATGGCGCTGCCTGTACTGGGTGCTTGTCAAAACCCTTTTCAGCTCGCCTGAGCTTATGCTCGGGGAGCTTTTCTGATCGGAGTTCATCCATCGTCCGTCCATCTGATGTTAACATTTTCTTTAAAAATCTCCATAACATTTGGCAGATATTAGCCTTGGGTTGGCCCCTTCTAGATCTGTTCATGGTATCATCTCAGGTAGGGGAGATAACTGACATCGATGTTCGTATTTTTTTCTTAAAAGCCTTCTCAAGAAACGCTTGTCGCAGAGGTCTGCCATATGGTAAATATTGTACTTGGGATGGTCTCTTCTAGATCTGTTCATGGTATCATCATCGCAAGTAGGGGAGATAACTTATGTCGATGTTCGTATTTTTTTCTTAAAAGCCTCCTTCTCAAGAAACGCTTGTCGCAGAGGTCTGCCATATGGTAAATATTGTACTTGGGATGGTCTCTTCTAGATTAGTTCATGGTATCATCATCGCAAGTAGGGGAGATAACTTATGCTGATGTTCATATTTTTTTCTTAAAAGCCTTTTCTTCTCAAGAAACGCTTGTCGCAGAGGTCTGCCATATGGTAGATATTGTACTTGAGATGGTCTCTTCTAGATTTGTTCATAGTATCGTCCTCACAGCCTCTTGCTTTGTCTTTTTCTCTTTTTTCAAGAGTGCGCCTTGACCCGTCTTTGGCCTTTCGTATGTATAACCATCCAATGACATCATATTCAACAATAAATAAAATGTTCAGTATTTTCATAATTCCGACTCCTGAGGGAGATAATTCGCGTATTAGTGTTACAACAGCATTAAAGACTGGATCGAGAATAAACTTACAGATAATTTCAGAACTGGTGTAAATAGTGAGAATGAATTTGTGAAACTCTCAATTCACGAACATATGTCAACCTGCTTTAGTTTTCTTACCTGAGTGACTCGTTGCAAGTCTATTTCGGCACGCCTCAGTTTCTCCCAGCAGTAGTGTCGGTTACATTTGTGTTTCGGGAGGCAGCAGATTTCCCCAGTCTGCGTAAACATGTCGGTGACGAGCGGACAGCCGCACACCTCGTCTGGCCGAGACTACAATTCACAGTCAGTCGGTCGTAAACAATTAACGGTTGGTTATTATAGCAGTTGATTGGTCAAAAACGCAACGCGGATTCAACGATTGATGGGAAAAGTACGGGGATTCTTATGTCGATGGAAAACTACCGGGAATTCGGAGATTGATGGAGAACTACCGGGAATTCGGAGGTTGATGGAAAACTACCGGGAATTCGGAGGTTGATGGAAAACTACCGGGAATTCGGAGGTTGATGGAAAACTACCGGGAATTTGGAGGTTGATGGAAAACTACCGGGAATTCGGAGGTTGATGGAAAGCTACCGGGATTGAGAAGTCGATGGAAAACTACCAGGATTCAGAGGTCATTGGGAAAAATACAAGGATTCAGAGGTCATTGGGAAAACTACGGGCACTCCAATGTCAATGGAGAACTAGATTCATTAAATGGAAAAGTACGGCGATTCATCAATTGCTAGAAGACTACTGGGATTTATTGACTAATGGAATACCACAGAATCATCGAATGGAAATATACAGGGATCCATCGGTTGATAGAAACCTACAGATTCATAGAATGGAAAAGTACGGGAATTTAAGAACCACGCAAAAACATATATTAGTCAGTAATTGGTGATTGACAAGCCGAGTAACAGACTGCTGGCGTGGTGGTTAGAGTGTTTGACTTTGAATCCAGGGGTCCCTGGTTCGAATCCCGCTCTGACCAGTATACTAACTGTGGCATTTTTCGGGCTTAAAACGCCTTAAACCCCATTGGGGTCATTGGGGGTCTGGGTAGCCCTTGCATTGTGGTTCTGTTGGGGATTTTTCCCTCTGACATTTGCTGTGCCTCAAATGCTCTATATGTTTTCTCTATGTTGCTTACCTCCCCGCTATGTCGTCGTCTCATTGTAAATAAACATGGACCTATCCAAGACTCAGCAGAGTTTGCGACATATGTAATTCATATGTAGACATTGGAACCAGTGGCATGAATGGAAAAAGGTCCATTGTCTGCCCAGACTCGGTGGGTTTTTCACACTAGGTGTTTTTCCCCCACCCAATATAAGTGAGGCTAATCAGACCGTCGTGTTAACGACATTAATAGGTTAGCATTGTAAAGGGCCTACGATGGCCTATCGCGACGATTACTTCGGTAATCAGCCTATAAATACATACATACAAACATACGACAGAGCAGCTGGTTTATACCTTTGGTTCTCTTGAGTGTTCCGGACACAAAGCCTTGAGTCTCTTGCAGTAAGTTTTGTTGTGGCTGTTGTAGAAGTCGCAGAACATCGACGTGCCCTCGATCCGCGTTTTATATATCGATCCAAACGACGTCTGCGCCTCATACTGGAACAGAGATGACCCCGGAAGATTTTCAAGCAACCACGACATCGTAGTATATCCTGTTGCTCCGCTTCCAACCGATGGTTGTCCAATAAACGCTTTTATAAAAGTTGCGCTCAGTCTTTGTCCATTGCCCTTGCTAACCATTAACAAACAACAAAAGGAAGGTTTTACTGCTACTTTATTAACCCTTAGCACACTGTTGTCACAGAATTGTATTGCAGTAATAATGTGATATACAGATGTCAGTGTGGTAAGGGTTAACAATAAGTATCACTTCACTGTTTCAGTAACTTTTACAATTTACGGTAACTTACTTAAGGATAATCTCAAGGTCCAACCTCTTCTGCGGTTCCTCAATATACAAAAACCTTCAGAAATGCAAAAAGTTCACATTCGCCCACACACACACACACCGCAATATATCTACCTATCACGCTCGATTAAATGTAAGATGTTTCCATCTATGAACAGATACAGTAGTATCTCGTATTACCGTACTAATGATGCACCTTTGTGAAGCACTTTTCCATGTGTCTCAGTGCGACCTTCAGGCTGAGCTCGCAGCCACAGGTCACGCAGTACATGCTGCATTCACCCTCGTCATCCGTGTCACCCACCTAAAAAGGGCGACGGAAATTTCCGGCAACTTATCGAAAATTAAAACATTTCTAACTGAATTTTTTCGCCCACCAATCAATTAGATATCCTTCTTCGAAAGATAACTTAAGATACGGCCATCTGCCTGGAAAACAATTGATTCTAAACTAACAGGGCATTTACGCGGCGATCTTTCTTGCTGCAATTTGTTGCGCTAGTCAATATCTGCGAGAAATAGTCAATAGCTGAAAGAAATATGGCATTCCAGCGGTGCTCTATTGAGAGCAATTTCTTGCGCTCCTTTAGCCAATGGTGGACGAGTATTCAACCCGTGACTGTCAGGTGATCACATTTGTCCATACACTACCACAAAATTGCGGCTCATAAGGCGGTCGATGATGAAGCAAAAAAAAACGCGATTTTATGTGATGTGACGAACCCAAACGGTCATAAGACCACAATGAAATCTGTAACGTGGCAGGCTGCGATAACAACGATTAATTCGATGTCACTGTCAGAATCACTCAAATCCCAAAGTGTGTCCACCATCTTTATTTGATCATGTGACGATCACGTGGCAACCGGCATTATTGTTATTTATAAAACCAAGTATCTTAGTGTAAAGGCTGGGGCGAAAATTAGAGCAAGAAAAATCATGGTGTAAACGCCCTATAAAACGCAGTACATCTATTAAAATTTCAATCTTTGAATGCTATATATAGAGTTTACACCAGTCATAAGACCAATTACGTAAATACGCCACAAATATGTTCAACATGAGTATGACAATATTACCCAACTCTTAGATTTGGTATGTGATATGGATGTGATAGCGTGATAATGATGTGATAACGATGTCTAAAGGCAGGAAAATAGATTACCAATATCTTTATCATAAATATGACAATATAACCAAAACTCTTATACTTGGTATGTGATATGGATGTGATAGCGTGATAATGATGTGATAATGATGTCTAAAGGCAGGAAAATAGATTACCAATATCTTTATCATAAGTATGAGAATATTACCAAACTCTTAGATTTGGTATGTGATATGGATGTGATAGCATGATAATGATGTGATAATGAAGTTTAAAGGCAGGAAAATAGATTACCAATATCTTTATCATAAGTATGAGAATATTACCAAACCCATAGACTTGGTATGTGATATGAATGTGATAGTGTGATAATGATGTGATAATGATGTCTAAAGGCAGGAAACTCAATCACCATTTGAAGAATTGCAAGTTTTAAAGCGTAATTTCCACTTTTACAGTAACTAATCGGACCACGAGTGGTGAACCGACCTCCTGGTCCACGTCGACCGACGCGTTACGCCCGCGTTCGATAATCGCATCGAGCTCCTGGTGCCGAGATTCCAGTTCCTGGAGTCGCATGCGCGCCTGTTGCTGTTGGTAACGGATGTGTTCGAGCTGCTTCTTGTTGTTTTCCTCGGCCACGCACTGCGAGCTCTGCCACGCCTGGATCTTCGGGGGCAACAACTCGCACAGGCGGCTACATCAACGGAAAAACACCGCGACGTGGCGTACACAATGTAACAATCATTCTCACATTCGCTAGCGTTTATTTCAGCCGAGAATTCGAACACTCAGTCATCATGCGATATGTTAGAAATAAATTCCATATTTTCTGATGTCGACGAGAGGTTCGGATGGCATTGTTGTTAAATATTTGATTAGATTTATACATTATTCCGTAACATGACCCACCTTTTCGCTAGCTTCACCCCACAGTCACAACACGCATTTCAGATGGCATTGTCGTTAAATATTTGATGACATTTATAC
>WURV02197369.1:0-11910 GCA_011762755.2 Epimenia babai
CCATAAATTTGTAAAGTGTCTTAGATAGCCATGTGTTAAAAGGGCACTATAAATCAATAAAATTTCATTTCATTTCATTTCAAGTAGTGGTGTTTCTCGTGGGTCTAAAATAGCAGTGTTTTTGATCAACTTTATTAGCCCGATGAACACGCCGACTGTAGCTGAGTCAGAGATCG
This sequence comes from Epimenia babai, assembly GCA_011762755.2. Lineage (NCBI taxonomy): Eukaryota > Metazoa > Mollusca > Solenogastres > Cavibelonia > Epimeniidae > Epimenia > Epimenia babai. The sequence goes on from WURV02197369.1 coordinate 177, forward strand.
GATCGTGACCTGCTTCTTGGTTGAGTCGCGATACGGGCAACAAAGAGATTTAAAAGAATCATGTCAACACGGGGAAATGCAGAAAAGAATGTACAATTAACTACTTGGCTAATAGAATTCGAAAATTCGCGTATATAATTTAACTCTTTCACAGCCCATAAATTTATATATATATCCAACCTGTGCCCACATTTTTTGCATTTTTAGTGTATATATATTATCAAATACTAGTTATTTACTACTATTTATGGACATAAATGCTATTTCTGTGCAATATAATGATATTTATTGTTCATTCAAAAGACAACTGTACATATTTGTCGTAAAATAGCTATGAAACCAACTTATACACACTGTACACTTGTCGAAAACGTATGTGCACCCTCTCAACATGTTCACCCGACCCCATCGGTAAAATAATACCGATATCATCGGTTTTAATAATTTAATGAGAATCTACAATACTTCAGTGCCTGCAATATTCAAAATACCTGAAATAGAACATTCATGCTTATTTTAGGTGTGCTACACGTAATCCAATATCCCTAGGTCAGATGTAGGCCCCCTCAAATTGAAACTATGTTGGTCGTACACGTACGAGGCTGGCAGTCAAAGAGTTAAACAAGTGTTGTGTATTGTACGATTTGAAGATGCTAAGTAACATGCAGAAGTGTACCTTGACTTGACCAAAGCAGAATAAGATATTCTAAAGAAGATTCTAAAATCTTCTCGATATGATAGATTAATCGTAAATTTCAGCGTTTCGTGCCAATTATGCTACTTTTTATTTGTTACGTACCTTTATATCTTCCTAATTATTTGCGTGTATACTATTCTGTCCATTGTAAAGTGTCGCTGATCACTATTTCGTGGAAGAGGCTAGTGATTTTGAAAAATACGACAGCAAAATGTCACTAAATATATTTTTTTATAATTTATGATTATGCATGATTGCACCTGATGAAGTATACTTGATATACGAAAGCTTGTGTCAATCCTTATACAGTTAGTCAACGAGGTGTTACCTTTGTATTTTCGTATTTACGACATGGCTAACACGGCAACCCACACCTCTATGTTTTATAATTTAGGCATTATATGGATAATAAAAATTTGTAAAAGGACTGTCACATTCAACTTCTCACAACAGCCACTGAAGTCATACCGGAAGTAACTTAAAGTCAGTTCAAAATAGAAAATCGAAGTAGATGAATCGAAAATTCAAGAGGACGAAGAAGTTTAATAAATAACGCCGTGTCATATCAAAGTAGTTTTGAAATATCGAGAAATGATTTAATTTGTATCACGTTCTCCAAGCCTCCCCTTTTCTCCCCTTGCGTCTACCCCGACGTATGCCCAACTGCGCTGCTCTACTCCCCACGTCGTGTACGAGGAACGGCGACGATCCGGCTACGTAGTCCGGGTCCAGAACGTTGACCCGCGCCTGCGATTTCCGGGAAGCGCGTTGCTGTGGCATCGGCTGGTCTTCACAAACGATCGGATTATTGCTGTGTTTACCTCCCTTTGGTGCCGGTAAATTGTGCTGAAAACGGAAATTTCGTCGTTTAAAGTGGATTTCTTGTTTTCCTCGAATTAACGAACTGATGCACAGGATCCTGTCAAGTTTTAAATAATAATTATAGTAATAATAATAATAATTATAGTAATAATAATAATTATAGTAATAATAATAATAATAATTATAGTAATAATAATAATAATTATAGTAATAATAATAATTATAGTAATAATAATAATAATTATAGTAATAATAATAATAACAATTATAGTAATAATAATAATAATTATAGTAATAATAATAATAATAATTATAGTAATAATAATAATAATTATAGTAATAATAATAATAATTATAGTAATAATAATAATCAATTTGTTTTGGAGGCACCCTAATAACTAGTATGTCTCTAAGCCGCCTATACATTTTGTGTGATAACTAATTATATTGTATAACACAATAGTAAGTGTTTAGGTGCAATGATGATACCATGAACGAATCTAGAAGAGACCAACCCTAGGACAATATCGGCCAAATGGCAGACATCTGCGATAAGCGGTCCTTGAGAAGACTTTTTAAGAAAAATGTTAACATTGGATCACTTCGATCAGAAAAGCTCGCCGAGCATCAGCTCAGGTGAGCTAATCGAGAGGTGTACAACACTGCCATGGCCATATTTAGCGCCCTTCCCATTACGGCAAAATAATTTATTGCAAGTCATAATGCATCTCCCTTCACAGAAAGTGGGGAGCCTGGATAAAAAAAATCCCGTTATTCTGTATGGAATTAGCAACGATGACGTAACTAAATATCGAAAGTCGTAATGAGCGTACCTTCATGCCGCGTGTGGAGATCGGTTTACGGCGCGAGAGGAAGTACTGAACGCTGCCGCTAGCGTTCACCGCCATCGTGATGCGCCGCAGGGTGGCGTTACCGCAGTTACCGCAAAACTCGCGCGTCATGCACGTTGTTACCCTGGGAAACGACGACGGCTCACGTAGTTACCGGAATGGGGAAGAGTAGCCTTAACCTGCCTTCTAATCGAGGTCTGGGTGGCCTCAGTGACGCGGTTACGTAAGGGCTTCTCCCCTCTCTTCTGGCGGCGTCTCGCAGGCTCTCGGGACGGTTGTTGCTACGCTCGCATCTTCGCTGCGTCGTCGTCGTCATGGTCGTCCTCATGAATATTCATCGCCTCTCATGAATATTCATCGCCTCTCATGAATATTCATCGCCTCTCATGAATATTCATCGCCTCTCACAGATTCAGTGGAAAAAATTTACTTAAATTGACTATCATTTACTTGTTGTCTATCATAAGTATAACTATAATGTACATATGAGTGTATTATATTTTAGAGATGTGTACCTGTATGGATTGTTGTACATGATTTTGTAAAGACTGTGAATATTGCTTTCTGTGTATTATTATACTCTGCATATTTTACTGTGTATTCATTCAGTCAAGTATATTATCACCCTTTATAATGTCATTGCATGATATATTTCTTGCAGCTTATGTTACTTTTGATGAATAAACCTGTAAATAATAAATAATCAATGATTATATAAATGTAACGCGCTGAAGCTGCCTGTTGGCGCTTGCAACCAGTGGTGCGTATGGACGGAGGTCAACTGTCTGGTCGTGGTTTTTCACTAGGGTGTCTTCATCGTCGTGCGAATGGTGGGCTAGCCAAAGGGTTAATCCATGACTATTGCTACACACATACAGGATACACTTGGGCAGGGGTGCCAAACTAGAATTTCTCAGAGGGCCAAATTGGCAACTGCTGAATTTCACGAGGCCCGCAACATTTTCTTGTGTTAATTTATACGTGTGTGTTCTGACGTTGCTTAAGCCATACCAATGTTTTTAAACTGTGTATTTTTATTTTTTATTGATAAAAAATGTGTTAGACGGGAATGATATTACTGCACTTTAAATCTAATATATTTCATTTAATCATTTTAAACAATCATTTCAATTAATAATTAATATGTTCTCTTTTGCAATAAAGCGGTTGAATTTCTTACTGATCAAAGAGCCCACGGGCTGCATCAAGCACGCTGCGGGCCAGATGCGGGCGCTAGTTGGCCAGCGCTGCACGAAGATAAGTCCATTAAATTGGCCATCATTTGCAGCCGACATTGCATATTAGGATGTCATTCAATATGGCGGTAGGAAACCACCATTTAGCAAATGAAAGAAAAAATAAACATGATGAAGTAAGCGTAATCAAGTAAGCATAATCAAGTAAACGTAATCAAGTAAATGTAATCAAGTAATTGTAATCAAGTATATGTGATCAAGTAAACGTGATTAAGTAAATGTAATCAAGTAAATGTAATCAAGTAATTGTAATCAAGTAAATGTAATCAAGTAAATGTAATCAAGTATATGTAATCAAGTAAATGTAATCAAGTAAATGTAATCAAGTAAATGTAATCAAGTAAACATAATCAAGTAAGTGTAATCAAGTAAACGTAATCAAGTAAACAGACTAATGGCGTACTTTCCGCAAGCGAAGCAACGTAGCACGTAGCTTTTGGCGTGTTTGATCATCAGGCCATCGATGGATACGACGTTCAGGCCGATCTGGATCAAGACATTCTGCCGAAAAACGCGAAGCAAATGCGAACGACGTGAAGGTGAAGAACAGAAACAGACACAAAAACCCGGAAGAACGGGGGATAAAAATAGAATTCCCTCGCTTTTTTTTGAATTACGGTTAAGCAAACCGGAGCTACTGGGTACACCACCTGAGGATACCACAGAGAAACGTCGTTAGTTATGACCCACTGCCTTTTGCCGCTAGGTACGTAGGTCAGCGCTCTATGTAACGCATTCTCAGAGTTATAAGTTACTAACAGACAATGCTTTCAATATTATTATGTATCGTAGTTATGGTATAGCATTATTGCCACCGCGCTGAGAAAAGGGGTTCGATTTTGGCGGGAAAAAGGACAAGTTTTAGCGCTCTCGACCGAATGGAGGTCGATATCGGCCAAACTTGAAAAATACTCGCGTGAAAATTACAAGATCCCAACTCAAAACAAATCTTCGTTGGGATGTGATGACACTGGATGACCTATACCTGTATGGGAAAGCCCCTTTTGGATCCTTACTGTAGTTAGAAAATCAATCTTCTACCTTCTTCTCGTATTAACCCAAAGATGTATTTCCGGACATACCAAAACCGACGTGCACTTAGTAATTAAACTAAACCGACCTGCGTTGGCTAATCGAACAGAACTGCCCTGCGTGGAGTCATCGAGCGTATTTGACCTGCGCAGAATAACGATACCGAACAGACCCGGATGGCGGTGTCACCCGACAAAAACGGACGACACGAATGAAGCGCAAGCAACCGACCTGGATCGAGAAATCCGTCGTGAGACACCCGACCTCCACGCAGCCCCGCTCCTGCCCTGCCACGCCCATCCGCTGCTTCACCGCTTGAATATTACCGGGCGTTATCCACCCTCCATCTCCATCCTCGCTTTCACCTTCATCCGTCCAATCGTCTTCGAGCGCCTCGCCCTGATCAGCCACCGGCCCGGTCACATCTTCCTCTATCTTCATCTCGTCCATCCCTTCTTCCACGCCGTCCAAGTTTCCGTGTTTTATGTCCGTCGAATTTCCCGACGCAGCATCCGTTTTATCTCCGATTTCGTTTTTCTGCGATTCTTCAACGCCTCGTGGACCCGTCTTCTGCGCGCCGCCGTTCGATTGGCCAGATTCTAAAGAAACGGTTTCTTGAACCGCCGAACTCTCCGATGTTTGACGAGATCCGGTTTTCTAAAAACAAATAATATAAAGAAATGGTATTGTTAATAATGGAATAGCCAGTGTGGTTCTCTGAATAATTTAAGAAAAACATACGGAAATACTTCGATACTTCCGGTCGGTCAGAATGCAATTTCATTCGATAAGCCGAAAGAATGTTTGTTGAAAGGAAGCGCGAGAAGTTTGAAAAACTTATAGTTTGCGCTCCCTGCCTTTCATCCATTATAGATGAAAAGAAATTGTAAGAATGTGAAATATTCGCATAATATATATGGTCAGTCGTAGTGATCTAGACAATGTTCCTCTCTTGCAAGTATTAATATAAATCTCTACATCAATATTATATAGACATTACCTACTGAATAGCGAAAAAAAAACAAAAAATTTTTAGTTACACCGATAGATAAACGTATATACACTTACCGGTATATCCAAGTCGATAAATACAAACAAATTGTGTAGCTGTACCAATTAAAAAATATAATACACACTACATATATTGAAATGTTGGCTCAATCATTATGATTATTAATGAAGGAGCATATTACATATATTATTATACATAGATTCTTATGAATAAATTCGATTAGTCTCAAAAGGTGTTACCTCCGCATTGTTTTTTTTCACATTAATTTATAGTGCTATACTATAGTTATATAACTTTCAGCAACACTTTGCAAGTTGATACGCCGGAAAACGTGCCACAATAAAAAAAAAGGACCGCCGATGCTGTGAAGGTAAATGAAGGTATCCAGTTTTAACGAGCGTACCTGTGCATCTCGCAGGTAAATATATAGCAATGTAAGGAAGGGGACCACAGATGCTGTAAAGGTAAATGACCTTATCTAGTCTTAACGAGCGTACCTGTGCATCTCGCAGGTAAATATATCACGATGTAAGGCAGGGGACCGCAGATGCTGTAAAGGTAAATGACCTTATCTAGTCTTGATGAGCATACCTGTGCATCTCGCAGGTGAATATATAGCGATGTAAGGCACAGGACAACAGATGCTGTAAAGGTGAATGAAGGTATCCAGTTTTAACGAGCGTACCTGTGTATCTCGCAGGTAAAACCCGGCGATCTCGGCGGGGTTGTCCGGGTGACGGGTCGTCGAGACCAACTTCACCTGCTGCATAACGAACTTGAAATGACGCGAAGTTACACGTCGTTATCATCAGGTATCACAGGCAAGGCGGGTTTGAATTAGAATTTCTGGATTTACAGTTCTTTAATCCATCAATAACATTTACCTACAGTCTACGACCGCTCATAGTCAGGAAATTGCCACAAACCGTGAATTACAGCCGAAGGGGGAGATGCGGCCGATTTCTTTAGGGAGGGCAGTGCAGGGATTCATTAATTTCATTGGCTACGCGTAAAAGTCGAACCCACTGACTTTGTTAACTGTATTAAAAATCGCTTCGCCCCGAATACAGTCAAACCTCGGTTATTGAATGCGATTCATTCGAAAATCCAGTTCATCAACCAATTTGTACGAAAGCTGAAATAATAACTCCCATTGTCACATGGTCTAAACAATTTTCTATATAAATATTACTATAAGCGCTATACAAGCAGCTTTCGTTCTCGTGATTTTAGCTTTCACCGCTTTTAGGTTTTTAGCTCATCACCCGTGTGATTGAAATGCGAAAAATTGTTCGACTTTCTGGGCCATTTTACTCGAATTTTTGGTTTGGTCGAATTCCGAGTTGTTCGACAACTGAGATTTGACCGTAGATCGAAAGACTAGCAAAATTATGAAAGAATTTTCAAATGCATAAAATCACTGTGATTTCTGAAAACTTCTAATTTCCGGGTGGAGTGTACGGCCTGGAAATTTGAGTTGGGTTGTTCCAAAATGGCCGTACACTCGAAAAAAAAAGTTCCGTTAAAATACGTAGATCGTAGCTAACCTCTCTGTTTGGTTCTATGCGGATGTGGTCGGTGCCGACATGCTCCGACTCTAACTGATAGGTCAAGGCCAGAACCTTGAGGTCGATGGCGGATAGGCTACCGTAATCGCCCGTCTTCTTGGAAAACTCGGTGACTGAAATAATAAGAAGGATGCGCGCCATATGCAGCAGCGTGAGAGCACTGGACTGTTAATTGAAATCTTAAGGGGGGGGGGTGAAACTGCCCACCGGTCAACTTTCCTGCAATGATCCTCAGCAAGTCATTTCTCTCCAATTACTGGAGTAAACCCATACACACACACACACATATATATAATATATATATATATATATATAAAAGGAAATGCTTGATATCTCCCCTCAGGGGTGATACGCAATCGCTGAAGGTATTGTATCTGCGCTGAATAGCTGCCATAAACATTCATTGTTAAATGCATCTCAGGGCTTCTATTACGTGTTATTTGCAGTGTATAAATGTCGTACATCACCTTTACCTTTATAAATGTGTGAAAGGCGCTACTCTTCCAGAGGTGATTAATAAGTCTATGTTTACTTTCAAACTCTCGAGCAGAAAAAACCAATATTGCTGTGAAGGGATATTACAATCACAATGCTATCAAAAATATTAATGCCAAAAATGATATGTTTCACTCTCGGTGAAATGTCTCGGGAACAGGGTACCTCATGTTGGCGCCAGTGGTGCAGTGGTTAGAAGCGCTGCCTTTCATGCGAGAGTTCGAACCAGCATAAACCAGGGATTTTTTCCCGCGCCTTCCACGATAGTACATTAGCAAGATTTTCATGCTTGAATATTGAGAAAGATTTGTCGTGGAATGGTTTATTATAAAAAAATATCTTAGGGTAGTAACTGGGCAATGTCGTACGTGCGACTGACATTTAATTATAAAGTAGCACCAAAAGCCTTTACTTTTTTTTTCACTTTTACTTGCAGCTTGATTATAAAAGGTATTTTCCCTCTAAGGTGTTTCAGATGTTTTCAGTTAGTCTTGGTTGAATTTACCTCTCCCACGCTCCTATCATTTCATAATAAATCATCCACTATCTCGGATTTGGTGCAGTGTACGATGTCTGTAGGTCGTCAGTAGGTCGTCGGTAGGTCGTCTGTAGGTCATCTCTTGGCATTTGGAGCCAGCATTGGACCAAGGTCATTCGTTTAGTTATACATTTGACAGAACAACGTGAATGGTTGAATCTAAATTACCAAATTTGATACAATCGGTTGTCGGCTGCCGAAAGATAATATCGAACGGGAGAAATTGAAGCCGCTCTCGTGTGGCCTTGTCACGTATCTCGTCCACAACATCCGGGAGGGTGTATATGCAGTGGCCAATTTGCTAAACAAATAATGTAATCGAGTTGATACAATACACCAATCACCAGCCAGCTAAAAACTATAGCAACGTTTTTCTGACAGTGCGAACGCTATCCTTATTAAATATATTACCATCAAAATATAGTCATCTGGCAAACAGAATGAAATTAACGATACGTACCACGGGTGTAGTAGTTGGAAAGGCCTTTTTATGACAGGGGTATATGAAATGTGCGTGATGTTTTAATACTAAGATAAATTTTGTTTTTAAATGGGTTATTGTATATTACGTTGGTCTATCCTCAATATAATTTCATTTCATAAGTCATATTGTAAATGTGACTGGCATTCAATAACATGTGACATCTATCATTTTATACCAATAACCCCATATTGTGCGATTTTATCGCCTGAAAGAAGCAACAGAAATTAACTTCGAAGTTAGCTAATATATGACAAACCGAATATAGAGCTATTAAACATCGTATCAACGGAGCGAATTTTTTTTTATTTTACACGTGAATGTCAGTATTTACAAAAGTTAATTATTAACAAGTGAAAGTCTTTCTCGCACGAAAATATGTTTGTCACGGTTGACTAAAACTAATTTTACTTACGTGGAGTGGTACATTTTTTAAAAAACCGCCAGCGTCAACAACAAGGTGTTCAACGCAGGGAGCAGCCATTTTGGCTAGCTAAGTGAGCTAACTCAGCTAGGTTTCCCGGAGAGGCCATGCGACTAACTCATAGTGAAAGGCACTATTATATTAATATGTATCTTTTGAGTACAATTTGGTTATCGCACGGTAGCTGATTTCGGATATTTCATTTATATGAATATCAAAGTTCATTATCAAATAAATAAAAAATTCTTAAATAAATACATCAATGCTGTAAATGTCAGCGTTGAGAAATCATGGTTATCGGTTAATAGACGGACCAAAATTTGATTTTGTAAAATGGCGTCGGCTTATGAAAGTGGATTTTTGGCCGACTGTTCAACACACAGCAGTAGTAGGTACGAAAAAAGCCTGGGATTACTGACCCAGAAATTCGTCAATCTTTTACAAGAAGCCAAAGACGGCGTCCTAGACTTAAAAGTTGTGAGTAATAATGTACACTATAATAATAATAATTCATTTGTTTTAGCTGTATTTGGTACAATGCTAGCAAAACATCAGAGATAGCGAAACAATGGTTTAAATTTGGAGTCGGACGAGTACGGTGTTCAATAGTTTCAAAGTATTTGATAGTGGGCTAACTGCCTCTCATTTACTGCTTCACTAATAAGACTATTTGGTTACATAGTGCTACTCTTGTTGCACGGCGGTTGCTTGTTAAATATAACATATCATTCCTTGTTAAGTATCAAAATATCAAACGATGAATTTTAGATTCATTATTATTGCTCTCTCTCTCGTTGATATTACTGAGTGAGGAGTCATTTTTTTAATAAAATCGTTTTTTGGTATTATTTATTTAATATTTTATAGTACATTATCCTAACTTATTTCCGACGACAAAATAATCAAATGTCTTAGATAGAGTTACGTAATAATACATTGAATTAAAAATTCTGTAGTGACAAATTGTATTGAAACAATATCATTTTGGAAAAGCTGGTGAAAGTTTACTAGTCACACATTGAAGTGCGTCCATAAATTCGCTTTAAATTTAATTTCGAAATTCAGATGCCCTCAAATGGTTTCACAGTTTGATGCTATAAGCTGTGGAGAATGTCGTCACAAGATATGGCTGATAATAAAGTTATGTACATGTGACAAGAATCTCTAGTGGCGATATCACAGACATAATATTCTGTATAACACATGTACATGTGATAAAATATTTAATAGCGTTATTACAGTACGTTCTGTATAACCCGCGTACATGTGATAAGAATCTCTAGTAGCGATATCAAAGTATGATCCGTAAAACGCAACTTATTTGCATTCGTCATGATTGCTCCGCGTAATTCGGTTCGCAGGCTGCTGACCAGTTGGCTGTTAGGCAAAAACGGAGAATATACGACATCACCAATGTCTTGGAAGGTATCGGCCTCATCGAAAAGAAATCCAAGAACAGCATACAGTGGAAGTAAATATCTATACGTGATACCAATCATAGCAGGACGCATTTATTACCTTGTCTCAATCTGTTGTTTCATTTATTCATCACAATACACTGTTTATTTATCACATTCTGTATTTATCACAATACACCCTCTTATTTATTTATTTATCACATTCTGTATTTATCACAATACACCCTCTTATTTATTTATTTATCACATTCTGTATTTTTCACAATACACCCTCTTATTTATTTAGTTATCAAATTCTGTATTTATCACACTACACCCTCTTATTTATTCATTTATCTCATTCTTATATTAACTGTCTTGCAGTCTGACCAGTCGCAAGTGGGTGTATTTTACGCGACTTTTGGGTAATTTCCGTAACTTTTGGGTAATTTCCGTTTTATAAAACTCTATATAGAACTATGAAACTGTTTTTCAAACTTGTAGTTAATTGCGACACATACACATTTGTACGTGCCATCACGTGCCAATTGCGTGCGATCTCGCGGCAGGGGTGTCGGGCCGGGCACCAACACGCAGGAAGTGTCCTCGCGGATTATCTCCCTCAAGTCCGAGCTCGCCGACCTTGAAATGGAGGAAGAGCAGTTGGATCAACACAAAGTTTGGATCCAGCAGAGCATCAAGAATATCACGGATGACGTGTCGAATCACGAGTATCCTCGCTGAATAGTTCTTAGATAACCCCATTAGATAACACGGGAAGATAACACAGGATGGATTGATAATGCATAGTAATAACGTGACAAATTTCAGAACTTGACTGAATTACGTGCTTAGCTCTCTGTCATGACTAGATATTGCATGGCTAGATAACATGGTTAGATAATGTGGCGATATACCAAGGGTAGATAACACAGAGGTTGTTAGATAATGTATAGCGATAAAATGAGTATATAACATCATTAATCATTACTATATAATGCATGTAATTGTTGATAAGTCGGGATTGATAGATAACACATCTTGATAGCATTGCAATAGATAACGCATTGTGATAATATTGCGATATGAAATGAAATGAAATGAAATTTTATTGATTTATAGTGCCCTTTTAACACATGGCTATCAAAGACACTTTACAAA
>WURV02197380.1:0-11910 GCA_011762755.2 Epimenia babai
CTGCTCCAGCGACTGCTGGGAACGTAGCTCCGCAGGTCAAGGCGGGGGGAGGGGGGCGTCAAGCTACGCTTACGGATCTGTTGATCACTCAGGGGCAGCGGAGACTTGGCTTCGAGGTCAAGAGGACCTCGAGTCCCAAGGCCACGCGCTCGATGCGGACTGCCAAGGCGGTGCTGGACCTGGAGCGGGTGGACCTCCTCTACCCAGGGACGGAGGTCTTCCCCCCTCGAGGATGGGATCCGGGCGGTGGGGATCGCGACCCTCCCCGACTCGGTTCGCTGACTTGCCTCAGCCAAGGGCTGCCGACTGCTTCTTGGCTTCTTGCTGCCCAGTCGGGGCATGTCCATTCCTTGCTTGGTCGGAAGGGAATCACCTCCCCGTCGTGGGCAGCGGGGAGAGGTACGCCTGCTAGGCTTCGGGTCGTCCGTGGTTCCGAAGGATCTACCTGGTGCACGCATGATCCGCCTCCTGCCCGTATTGCTCTGCTTCCTCGGCTCCCTCCCCGCCCAGTCCAAGGACTGGGTCTGGTGGGAGGGCGAGAAGCCGGTCGAGAGCAACTTCCCGCGCCAGACCTGGCTCAGCGGTCCTCGCCTGGAGAAGCCCTCCGTGCTCTCGGAGGGAGAGTGGCTGAGTCATTCCGGCCTGCGGGGGCGCGAGGTGCCCCGGGCCCGTTACCGGGTGCAGGTGCCGAGCAAGGGAACCTGGGGGCTCTGGTGCCGCAAGTTCTGGAAGCACGGGCCCTTTCGCTGGCGCTTCGGCAAGGACGAGTGGAGGGAGTGCGGGAGGGACGTGGCGCTCTTGGACGGGGCCTCGATCCAGAAGCATGTCGGGGCCAACTGGGTCGCGCTCGGTCAGGTGGAACTGAAGAAGGGAGCGCTGCGCTTCGAGATCGAGCTGCTGGGCGAGGAGGGGGAGCAGGTGACGGCGGCCTTCGACTGCTTCTTGCTGTCGAAGGCCGGCTTCGAGCCGCGGGGAAACCGCAAGCCGGGGGAGAAGAGCGGGCTGGCGATGAAGGGTTTCTTGGCCTTCGAGCCGGATCGGGATGGCTTCGAGGACTCGCCGATCGATCTGCGGGGACTCAACGAGAAGGTGGCCGGGGCCCGGGGCTATGTGCGGCGGGAGGGCCATGGGCTGCGGCGTGGGGACGGGGAGCGGATCCGCTTCTGGGGGGTCAACCTGGGGCCGGAGACGCTGCGGCAGGACGATGCCGGGCAACGGCGATTGGCGCGCAGCCTGGCCAAGCGCGGGGTCAACCTCGTGCGTGTGCACGGGTCCTTCTGCGCGGCCGGAGACATGGCGAAGATCGACGGGGCCAAGAAGGAGCGGTTGCAGAGCCTGGTCGCGGCGCTCAAGGCCGAGGGGATCTACACGGCGCTGTCCTTCTACTTCCCGATCTGGCACCGCCTGGGCGAGCACAACGGTTGGCCGAAGTACGAGGGCATGGAGCGCAGGCACCCCTTCGGCCTGTTGTATGCGAGCGAGCGATTTCGTGAGCTGCACAAGGGGTGGATGCGGCAGCTGCTCGAGGGGGGCCTCACCGAGGAGCCGGCCCTGGCCATGCTCGAACTCCAGAACGAGGATTCTATGCTGTTCTGGACCTTCGATCCCAAGAACCTGCCGGCCCAGCACTGGCAGGCCCTCGAGAAGGAATGGGCGGCCTGGCTGAAGTTCCGCTACGGATCGCTCGCCAAGGCGCATCGCGCCTGGGGAGGGGCCGAGCGCGAGGGCGACGACGCTGCCGAGGGGCGCATGCAGCTGGAGGGCATCTGGCACCTTACGAGCCAGGGCAAGGGGAAGGGGGCGCCGGCCAGGCGACGCAGCGACCAGCTGCTCTGGTCCGTCGAGAAGCAGCGCAGGGTCCATGCCGAGCTGAGCTCCTACGTTCGCAAGAAGCTGAAGTACGGCGGCCTGATCTCCTGCGGCAACTGGCACACGGCCGACCCGGCGACGATGCAGCCGCTCGAGCGCTGGACCTACCTGCCGGGCGACATCGTCGACGGGCACGGCTACTTCGGGGGCCGGCACAGCGGGGAGGCCTCCTCGTACTCGCTGCGCAAGGGACACCGATTCGAGGACCGCAGCGGTCTCCTCGGTCCGCAACGCCTGCCGATGCACCAGAGCCGGATCGCCGATCGCCCGATGATGATCAGCGAGATCGGCTGGCCCAACCCCAACCGCTACAAGGCCGAGTTCCCGGTGCTGGCGGCGCTGCTCGGGGATCGCCAGGAGCTGGACGCGATCTGCTTCTTCTCGCTGCAGGGGAGCGGAGGATGGGAGCAGGGGGCGAGCAAGTTCCCGTTGGCCGTGCCGAGCGTGATGGGGCAGTTCCCTGCCTGCGCGCTGCTCTACCGACGTGGGGTCCTGAGCGAGCAGGCCCCGGTCCTGCGGCAGCGGACGCAGATGCCGGGCTTCGAGGCCGGGAGCTTCGGCTTCGGCCGGAGCCCGCATGCCGTCCCGCCGAGCCTCGATGCCCTGCGCGAGGGAGATGGGCCCGGCAGGCGCCGCAGCTCGACCCCGGCCGGGCTCTCGGCGCACTGGCTGGGTCGTGTCGAGGTCACGCCGACCCGCGAAGGGATGGGACTGGGGCGCAGCCGGGACGAACTCTTCCGACGGGCCGAGGCCTTCCTCGATCCGGACGGCGAGGCCGAACTGCGGCTCGACCGCGAGCGGGGCATCCTCCTGCTGGAGACCGACGAGGCCTGTGGGGCCGTGGGATTCCTGGGCAAGCGCAGGTCGATCGATCTCGGGCGGCTCGAGATCCGCTGCCGCACGCCCTACGCCTCGATCCTCGTGGTCTCCCTGGATGGCAAGGACCTCTGGCGCAGCAAGAAGCTCCTGGTCCAGATGGCGACACGCGAGCTGCCGTACGGATGGAAGGAGAGCACGGGACGGATCGAGGACCTCGGTCAGGTTCCGCTGAACATCGAGGAGCTGGACGCGAGCCTGCGCTTCGATCCCCCGCACAAGGCCAGGGCCCGGATCCTCGACGCGAATGGCCGACCCAGAGGCAGGCTGCGCTTCGACGGCAGACAGCTGACCCTGCCCAAGGACGCCCTCTACCTGCTGCTCGAACGCTGAGCCGGTTCCCGGCTCAGAGCCCGCGTCTCCACTCGGGCCGCAGCGGCAGCTTGCCGGCGATCGCGGCGTCCAGGGCTTCGAGCATCGGGGCCTTGTCGCGTGGCAGGCGACCGGCCAGCGGAAGGGAATTGCTGGCGTGGTTGGTCCGGAAGATCGAGTCGCTCGGCTCGGCCCCGGCCACGAGGCTGCGCAGCTCGCCCAGGAGGGTCATCGGATCGGGCAGCTCGAAGCGTCCGCGATCCTCGAGTCCCGCGATCGCCGTATCGGGCACGACCGTCAGCGTCAGGGCCGAGAGGAACTCCGGGTCCATGGCCGTGGCCAGACGCGCCGAGCCCTCGGCATGCTCCTCGCTGCGCGCAACGCCCCCGGCCCCGAGCAGGAAGATCGTCGAGAGCTTCATGCCGGCCGCCCTGGCCCTCTTCGCGGCCTCGACATGCTCCTCGAAGCCCGCGCCCCTTGCGATGCGCCGCATCGTCTGCTCGTCCCCGGACTCGGGGCCCAGGTAGAGCAGGCTCAGGCCGAGCTCGCGCAGACGCCGCAGATCGGCCTCGTTCTTCTCGAGGACATTGGGCGCATAGGCGTAGGTCGAGACGCGCCTCAGATGGGGGAAGGCCTTGCGGCAGGCCAGGAGCAGCGGTTCCCAGACCTCCATCGGCATGACCAGGGGATCCCCGTCGGCGACGAAGACCTTGTGCACCTGGCTGCTGTACGCACGGCCGGCCTGGGCGATGTCCTCGAGGATCTCCTCCAAGGGCCGCACCCGGAACTCCTTGTTCGAGTACATGTCGCAGTACGTGCACTTGTTCCAGCTGCAGCCGATCGAGGCCTGCAGGATGTACGATTGCGCCTCGCTCGGCGGTCGGTACAGGCGTCCCTCGTAGCGCATCCCGGGGCCCTCAGCGGAAGAGCCGGCCGAGGAGCCGGGCCTGGACCATGCGGACGTAGTAGATCCAGAGCAGCTCGAGTCCCCGGGCCAGCACGAAGGAACCGAGGGTCAGTTCGAGGAGCAGGATCCCGGCCAGGAAGAGCACGAGCAGGAAGGGCAGGACGACGATCCAGAGGCTCCAGTGGCGGGCGAGGTCCTGCAGCAGGGCTCCGGACTCGAGCAGGTCCATGCTCTGCGAGCGGGCGAAGCCCAGGAGCCCCGAGGAGAGGAAGGCCGTACCCCAGAGGGCCAGGGCCACGTACAGGGCCAGGGGTATGTCCTCGAGGATCATCGAGAGCAGGATCATCGGCCCCCAGGCCATGCCCTCGAGGACGAGCGCTGGCCAGATCGTCGAGGAGCCGTGGATCAGCTCCTGGTGGCTCATGTCCTCCTGGCCCTTCAGGAAATCCTGAACGACCCCGACCAGGAAGCGGTCGAACCAGGCCAGGAGCAGCAGGGTCAGGAACCCGCCGGCCAGCGGGGTCGGCATGAGCCCCATGACGACCAGGTAGCCGAAGCTGACGGCCCCGGCCCAGAGGCCGACGGCCTGGGCCTCCTTGCCGAGCAAGGGCCAGGCGAGCGCCCGTCCCAGCTCCTCGCCCAGGCTCCTGGCGGCCCGGGCCTGCTCCGAGCGCGCCTCGGCCGGCACGGCCTCCTGTGCCTCGAAGGGCTCGACCTTCCCCCCGCAGTCCCCGCAGATCGCGAGCAGCTGCCCGCGATGCTCCTTCTTCTCGATGCAGTCCCGGCAGAGCAGGGTGCTGCAGAACCCGCAGCTGAATCCGGCCTCGAGTTCGGGGTGTTGGTGGCAGGGCTTGCGGGGCGTCATGTTCGGGGAGGGGGTGGACGAGATCGCCCTCCTACTTTCCGAGCACGAGGGCGATCTCGTCCACCCACTTCTGGCTGAAGACCTGGAAGAAGGCCTCCTCGTCCATGGAAGGGAACTTGCCGGTCACCATGTGCTTGCCGTGGATCAGGATCTGGAGCTGGAACTGCTTGCCCCCACGCTCCTTCTTGAACAGCCCGGTGTGTTCCCCATAGCCGATCTTCTCGGTGTTGGGATCCATCGCGGCCATCTGCAGGAAGCCCTTGAACATCGCGACCAGCGGCGAGCGCACGGCCACCTCGATGTTGCCGTTGGGGCCGTTCTCGTTGATGAAGTCGCAGCGGACCGGAGCCAGGGCCCCGAGGCCTGCGGCCATCAGCGATGCGTCCTGGCGCTCCTGCTTCTTGAAGCGTTTGGTAAAGCCGGGAACGTCGGGCATGGATTCGCCGAGCTTCTTCTTGAGGCCGCGCAGCGCCAGGGCACGGGCCTTGTCGAGATGGCCCATGGCCGTTCCGAAGGATCCCTGTGCGAAGGCCTTGCCAGCCGCCTGAATCAGGGTCGGGAAGTCATCGGCCTTGGCCTTCTTGGCCCGGGTCTGGCTGAGGAGCGGCACGGCGAGCAGCGGGATGAGGAGATAGGCAGGGAGCTTCATCGGGATCCTCGGAACGTTTCGGGGGTCTCGGGGGGAGGGTTCCAGGGCGACGAGCGGAGGATCCTCTCGGGAACCTGCCCCAGGGTCCCGTCCAAACCCGGGAATCATCGCGGCGCCCGACGGGTGGCCAGCAGCTTGACGATGACCCGAGCCTCGGGGTTTCCGGGCTCCTCGGTCTCGACCGCGAGGATGTCGGATCCCAGGGGGAGGACCTCGCCTGGAGGGGCCAGGTGCAGGCGGGCATGGAGCAGGACCTCACCGTTGACCGAGATCGTCGTCGGCAGGCAGTAGGAGCCGTCCTCGTGCCGCTCGGACTCGCGGAAGCGCGTGTGGACCGTCAGCGTGATGCCGGAGAACAGGCCCGACAGGATGGTCCCGAACGATGGCTTGCGGATCACGCTCTCGAGCAGGGGTCCGAGGCTCTCGCTGGCCCGCGCGATCGCATAGAGCCCGTGGACCGCGGCCAGGGACAGGGCCATCGAGCGGACCGGGTAGCTTCGTTGCTGGGACTCGGTCCCGGGGACATGGAGGATCTGCTCGCCCCCGCCGACCCGATGCGCCTGGTCGCAGGCCGGCCAGAGTCCGTGGCGGAAAAGCAACTCCGGCACGCGCGAGACCGCTCGCAGCGGTTCCTTGCCGAGTTCGTGGACCGTGACCTCCACGTGGATGTGCCCGGACTCGACGACGACGACCCGGTCCTCGTGGCCGGACTCGACCTCGAAGGGTTCTCCACCGTCGTCGGCCGACTCGACGACGCGGAGCGAGATCCATCTTCGCGTGGCCTCCTCCCCGATCTGACGGACAAGGCCGAAGAGCGCTTCATCCCCGTTGCGGAAGCGGAAGCCCTCGTCGATCCCGGCGAAGCCGGGTCTCCAGTCCAGCGAGGGCGGGATGGCGATCTCGGGCCCCGGCCGTCGGCAGGAGAGCTCTCCGGAGGGGGGGAGGTGCCGGCTCGCGCAGGCCGGGAGCAGGATGCCCAGGCACAGGAACAGAACCAGGCCTGTCGACCGCCGAAGACCTGCGTGCCGGATGGTCGAGAGGGCGTCGGGCCCCTGAGCTCGGTCTGCCGCTCCAGCCTCAGGACCCATCGCCGGGGCCCGCGTGCAGGACCTTGGTCCCCGGTCCCGCCTCGTCCTCGATGCCGAGCAGGCGCAGGCCCTTCTCCTCGATCGCGAACAGCGGCAGGCCCTCGGGGTTGTCCTCGCGGAAGCGCGCCCAGTCGTACTCCTCGCTGAGGTTCGTCGAGCGGAACTTCCAGCCCCGCCAGCAGCGCCGCGCCATCTTCCGGAAGCCCGCGTCCTCGCCCCAGGGCGTGTTGCCCTGGAGGCCGGGCTTCTCGAGGCCCTTCTCGGGCTGCAGCTGATGCACCGAGTTGCGCCCGAAGTCGTTGAGGTAGTGGTGGCAGACCAGGGTGTTGTAGGAGTCGTCGTCCGTGGCTGCGAGCAGGGTGTGGATGCGTTCGAGCGGCAGCTCGAGCTCGAGGTCCTCGCTCAGGACGTCGCCGTGGTACGCCTGCAGCCCGCGCATCCTCGCCTTGGAGATCCGCGAGAATCGCGCGTCGGCCAGGATCACGAAGGCCCCGGCCTTCTCGAGGGTCTCGGCCAGGTCCAGATGCCAGTCCGAGGCACCGACCAGCAGGATGCCCTTGCCGCCCTTGCTGGCGAGGCCGAGCTTCTGCGCCATGGGTCCGATCGTCAGGCCATGGAGGGTGACCGTCGCGACGATGACCCCGAAGACGATCGGGACCAGCAGGCGCCCGTCCTCGAAGCCGGCGTCCACGAGGTCCGGAGCGAAGGCGCCGGCCACGGCGGCCGCGACCACCCCTCGGGGTGCGATCCAGGACACCAGCGCCCGTTCCTGCCAGGGCAGGTCCGATCGCCAGGTCGCGGCCAGCACGGTCAGCGGACGGGCCACCAGGAGGATCATGCCGAGCAGCAGTAGGTGCCGCGCCTCGAGGCGCTGAAGGTCCTGGATGCTCAGCTTGGCCGAGAGCACGAGGAATAGCAGGGCCACCAGCAGGTAGGAGATCTGCTCCTTGAACCAACGGATGCGCTCGAGGTCCACCGTGTGCTGGTTGGCCAGCCCCATGCCCAGCACCGTCACGGTCACGAGGCCGAGCTCGTGCTCGACGAGTTCGCCGACCGCGAAACCGAACAGGGTGCCGGCCAGCATCAGCGGGTTCTTCAGGTGTTCCGGAACACTGCCGCCCTCGAGCGCACGCACGAGCATGCGGGCCAGCAGGTAGCCCAGGGCCGCGGCCAGCAGGAGCTTGCCGAGCAGCTCGAGGCCGAGGACGACGACGCCGCTCTCGCTCCTCCCCGAGACCATGGCGATGTCGAGGACGAAGAAGGCCAACAGGGCCCCGAAGGGGTCGTTGACGATGCCTTCCCACTTGAGCAGAGTCGCCGGACGCCAGGCGATCCGGGCGCTGCGCAGCATCGGCAGGATCACGGTCGGTCCCGTCACGACCAGGATGGCGCCGAGGGTCGCCGAGGTGGCGAGGTCGAGCCCCCCGATCCACAGGGCCATCAGGGTCACGCTCGAGAAGCCGATGACCAGCCCCGAGAGGATCAGCAACCAGAGCGTTCGGCCTGCCTTGCGTGCCTCGGCGAGATCGAGGGTCAGTCCGCCCTCGAACAGGACCAGGGCCACGAACATCGAGACCACGGGTTTGAGCAGGTCCCCGAAGACCGCCTCGGGGTCGAGGACGGGCTCGGGCAGCAGCAGCGCCGAGAGGGGCCCGAGGCAGAACCCGGTCAGCAGCAGGAGCAGCAGGGCCGGGATCCGGAGCCTCGTGGCGACCCACTGGGCACCGACGCCCAGGACGACGAGGGCCGTCAGGAGGAAGAGGAGCTGGCGTGGATCCAAGATCGGACTTCGTTCGGGGGGGACCGGACGGGGGAGGGGGGAGCTACCCGGCTACCCGGCTTGGGATCGGGACGATACAGTCCGATCTCTGCGAGCCCTCCTCCGATTCCATCGCGGCATCGAGTCGGACCTCGCCTCGGGACCTGCTCTCTCCGGTCCTTCCGTTCGTTCCTCTTCCTCTCTGTCTTCCCGGTCGCCTCGGCGGCCGTCGGGGATGGTCCTCTTCTTCTTCCGAACTGCTCGGGTCCGGGTGCCTGGTCCGAGTTCCTTTCCTGCAATGTCTCTAGGACTCCCGTCTCGGGAGCTTGCTTCCATGCGTACGTCGATCCTCCTCCTCGGGGCGAGTTTCGCCCTTTCCTCCCTCGTTTCCGAACAGGTCGTCAAGGGCAGCGATGGCCTGGGCAAGGACCTTCCCAATGGTGCCTGGCTGGATGCCAACAACAAGCCGACCCACAAGCTGGAGATCGAGAAGATCATCCTGGCCACCACCAAGCAGGCCATCATCGGCAACCTCGGTGTCTGCCGCGACAAGATCAAGAAGCACCTGTGGGTCTCGGCCCGCGGCCTGACCGTCTCGGGCGTGAGCAAGCACCGGCTCTTCGAGTTCGAAACCAAGGGCAAGCTGATCGGCAACTACGATCAGCCGAAGGTCATCTGGCGCGACACCAACAAGACGCCGGCCACGGGCTCCACCTGGGGCATCCGCGATCTCTGCTCGAACGGCAGGTACGTCTACGGCGGCTGCGAGAACGTCTACTCGGGTAGAAAGGTCTTCGCGTCCAACGTCCTGACCAAGAAGTGGGAGTCGGCCGCGGACTGGAAGGTCCCGACGACGAGCAGGAACTCGACGATCCGTGCCCTGGCCTTCGACCCCAACGGCAACGGCGGCAAGGGTTCGATGTGGAGCGCCAACTGGAGTGGTCCGATCGAGGAGTTCTCGCAGAACGGCACGCTGCTGCGCAGCCTCGCGAGCCCGCCGGTCACGGCTCCCTCGAGCTACGGCGCGGCCTACGACCCGGTCCGCAAGACGGTCTGGTTCTTCGGGCAGGGGGGCAGCAAGGTCGGCACGATCCCGACGAGCAAGCCGCACCCCGGTTGCCGCGTCGTCGGCTACGAGCTCGACACCAAGCCCAAGGTCCCGGCCTTCACCGGTTCGATGTTCCTGGGTGACCAGTCCATCCCGGCCAGCTCCGGGACCTTGTCCCCGGGCGGGATCGCCGGTGGTTGCGACTTCTGGACCGATGCGCCAAGGGCCGTCCGGTCCTGGTCTGCCTGACCCAGTCGCAGAGCGACACGGTCTACGAGATGTACGGCCGCTTCCAGCACGGTCCCAACAAGGGCGGCGAGATCGTCATGAGCGGCGACGCGCCCTGGTACGGCAACCGCTTCTGGAGCGTGGATCTGACCGGTAGCAACTCGGTCGCGGCCGTCCTGCTGCTGGGCACCGCCTCCTGGAACCTGCCGGTCTCGGCTCCGTTCACGGCCGGTGACGTCCTCCGGCTCTACCTGCCGGGTGGCCTCTTCGTCATGGGGTCGGCCCCGGTCGCGAGCGGCAAGTGCCAGATCGGCATCCCGATCCCGCCGGACGCCTCGCTCAACGGCAAGATGACCTTCTGGCAGTACGCCGGCGTCAACAAGAACTCGACGATCTCCCTGTCGACCGGCGGCTACGTCCGGATCTTCTGATCGGGGAAGTTCCCCGCGCCTCGAACGAGGGGCCGGGAACCCTTCTGAAGGCACGAGCGCCGTCCAGCCACAGCGGCTGGGCAGCGCTTGTTCCTTTACCCGTGATCCCGCTACCCTCTGCCCGCGATGGATGGCCCGGACCTGGAACTGATCGAAACCTGGAATAGGGAACCCGCCCCGCTCCTGCCGCTGCTCAATGCCTTCCAGGACCGGGACGGATTCCTATCGGACGAGGCCATCCGGGCGGTTTCGGAGGGGCTGAAGATCCCTCTGGCCGACCTCTACGGCACCGTCACCTTCTACCACCATCTGAGTCGCATCCCCGGCGGGCACGAGGCACCCAGGGTCTGCACGGGACCGATCTGTCGGCTTCACGGTGCCGAGGAGGTCCTCGAGGCCTGTACCAAGGACGGCGGTACGGCCATGCCCTGCGCAGGCCACTGCGACCTGCCGATCCCGGTGCTGCACGCCAACGAGGTCCGGCTCTGGCCCGAGCCCGAGGGCCGTGGTCCCGAGCGCTCGCCGCTCCCGCCACCCAATCCCAAGGGCCTCGAGGAATGCGTCTTCGCCGGCATCCGCGAGGAGGGCAGGACCGGCATCGAGGGCTATCGTCGCGGCGGTGGCTACGAGGCCCTCGAGACAGCGCTCAAGGCCAAGGATCCCGAGGCCCTGATCCGGACCGTCCTCGACAGCGGGCTGGCGGGTCGCGGAGGGGCCGGCTTCCCGACCGGGCGCAAGTGGCAGGCCGTGCGCGAGGCCGAGGGAGGTCCCAAGACCATCGTCGCAAACGCCGACGAGGGCGAGCCGGGTTGCTTCAAGGATCGGGCCCTGATGGACCACGATCCCCATGCCCTGATCGAGGGCATGGTCCTGGCCGGGCTCGCCTGCGGTGCGCCACGTGGTTTCATCTACCTGCGCTACGAGTATCCGGAGACGCATGCCCGGCTCGAGAGGGCCATTGACGAAGCACGCGGCGCGGGCCTGCTGGGCCAGGATCTCGCAGGCTCCGGCATCGCCTTCGAGCTGTACCTGCGTCGCGGGGCCGGTGCCTACATCTGCGGGGAGGAGACCTCGCTGCTCAACTCGCTCGAGGGCAAGCATCCCTTCCCGCGCAATCGACCGCCCTTCCCGGTCACGCATGGCTTCGAGGGCACGCCGACTGCCGTCAACAACATCGAGACCCTCTGCTCGGTGCCTCCGATCCTTCGCAGGGGTGCGGACTGGTACCGGGGACTCGGCCTGGGGGACCATGCCGGCACCAAGCTGATCTCGCTCTCGGGAGACGTCGTCCGACCCGGAAACTACGAGGTGCCTCTCGGTCTTCCGTTGCGCGAACTGATCGAGGACTGGGCGGGTGGGGTTCCCGAAGGACGCTCGGTGCAGGCGGTCACGATGGCCGGCCTCTCAGGCGGCTTCCTGGCGGGCGAGGCACTCGAGGTCACCCTCGACGAGCCCTCGATCCGTGCCCAGGGGTCCTTCCTCGGTGCCGGGGGCATCATGGTCTTCGACGAGCGGCGTGACATGGTGGCGATCGCCGCGCAGGCCATGGAGTTCTTCGCCCACGAGAGCTGTGGCAAGTGCTTCCCCTGCCGGATCGGCACGCAGCGGCTCGTGGAGCGACTCGAGGGCCGCTATGGTCCTCGGGACCTCCAGGCCTGGAAGCAGGAGGTCGGGGACCTGGGCCGGGTCATGCGGGCCACGAGCGCCTGCGGCCTCGGTCAGGCGGCTCCGCTGATCACCGACAGCCTGCTTCGTGCCTTCCCCGAGGCCGTCGAGCACCATGTCGCCGGTGCCCGTGGGACCAGCTAGGAGTCTGCGCCGCAGTTCCAAACTGGGAGCCGCGAACCCATGATTTGCATGTCAGAGGCCGGCTCGCAG